>PVKS010007340.1:0-60177 GCA_004027875.1 Aplodontia rufa
AAAAAAAAAAAAGGAAGATCTAGCACATAACAAATTATGTTTTGCCATAGCACATAGGCAGTTTTCCCAAGTGTGTTACTGTTTTGAACTAATCAAGACCACGCTTTCTCAGAATTCAATGGGGGAAAAGGTATCCTACCCTCAAACCCATTGAAAATAATTAACCAGGTATTTGGGTCTGCTTCGGGTCAGGCAGATGATTGAGGAAAAAGCCTCCTGCTTAGCAAAACTTTTCAAGAATGTATCTCAAAAGAAGCAACACAACTTCAGGATTTAAGACTGTAAAGGACTGGGGCTGAAGTGGTGGCTCAGCAGTTACAGTGCTTGCCTGGCATGCACAAATCCGTGGGTTTGAACTCCAGCACCACATACACAACAAAGCGTTGGAGCAATGAAAGCCACATGAAAAACTAAATAAAAATTGATTTCTCTCTTTACTCTCTCATTATCCCTCTTTAAAAAAAAAAAAAAAAAAAAAAAAAAACCTGTACCTACAATTCGCCACACATAATTCTATGTACTTTATGTATCTTCTCAATTCAATTTTTATAGCAACTTGGTAAGATGGTTCTCAGAGAGGTAGAGTGATTTGTCCTACGTCACAGTTTACAGAGGATTTACATCTAAATTCAAAATATATGCTTCTCTAAATTACACTATTGTAAATAGTGACCATAAATGCTACACCTGAAATCTTAACGGAATTAGTGACAAGAATATTCTTTTTGTCAACATACAGGAGATGAAGGATGCTTTCTCAGTTCAGATATAAAGTTTAGTTCCTTATACTCCTCCTGGTTCTTAGGGTGTTGTTTGATTCGCTCATCTGTGCGGAAGTGGAAGTCAACTGATTTGGTTACTTGGCTCACTGATTTCTTCACAGGTTGCCCTGAGTGAGAAGCAGAGTAAAGCAAAGAGATAACATTAAGAATAAAGAACATGGGGGCTGGAGCGGTGGCTCAGCAGTTATGGCGCTTGCCTGGCATGCACAAGGACACAGGTTTGAACCCCAGAGAAGTGTCAGAGAAACGAAAGCCACATGAAAAACTAAATAAAGTTGATTCTCTCTCACTGTCCCTCTTAAAAAAAAAAAAGAAAAAAGAACATGGGGCTAGAGTGATAGCTCAGTAGTATTATGCTTGCCTGTGTGGGGACCCAGGTTTGAACCCCAGCACCATATACACAATGGAATGTTGGAGAAACGAAAACCAGATGAAAAACGGAGAATATAAGCTAGCTACAATGGAGCACACCTGTGGTCCCAGAAACTCACAAGGCTGAGAGGCAAGAGGATCACAAGGCTGAAGATAGCCTTGGCAGTTCAGCAAGACACTGTCTCAAACTAGGTTGGTGATGTAGTTCACTAGTAAAGCACTGTTGGGCTCAATTCCCATATAATACCTACCACCTCAGACACAAAAAGAACAGAGAACAGTATTAAATCCCCATTTACTCTAATTTTTGTTTTTTAAGAGAGAGAGAAAGAGAGAATCAATTTTATTTAGATTTTCACAAGGCCTTCATTGCTCCGACACTTCGTTGTGTACGTGGTGCCGGGGTTTGAACTCGTATACTCGCACATGCCAGGCAAGCACTGTAACCGCTGAGCCTTGGTTCCAGCCCCTTTAATTCTTTTGCTATTTTTATTACCATGGATCTAACTGTTCACTATCTACTTGTAACCCCAAACTGAAAATAGTCTTCAGTGACACTAACATACGTGCTATGTTCATTAAGTCCTACTGGGTTTGAACCCCCTTGGTCATATAGAGGCTATACAGGAAGCAAAGGAAAGAACCCCATTTCCTAGGTGTAATCATATCTCTAGAGTCACTTTTGATACTTTTGATAGGAAAAGCTGTGGACTGACCTATTTTTGTGTGTGGTGCTGGAGATGGAACCTAGAATCTCATTTATGCTAATTAAGATCTCTAGTACTAAGCTATATCACCAGTCTCTATGGACTGACTTTTAAAGCAAACTTAGCATCTCTAAGAGGTAAATACTATAAACTCCAGGGGTGCCTTTTCTTTCTCTGTCTTTGCGTGTGTGTGCGTGTGTGTGTGTGTGTGTGTGTGTGTGCATGGACGTGCGTGTGTGTATGTGTGGTAGGGATTCATTCCCAAGGTGCTTTACCACCGAGTTACATCCCCAGCACTTTTTATTTTTCATTTTGAGACAGGGTCTTGCTCAGTTGCTGAGGCTGACCTTGAATTTGCAATCGTTAGCCTCCCAAGTCACCGGGATTACAGGCCACTTGCATCCTGCAAGGAGTGCTTTTTCAACCTAGTAAGCAGGACTTTTAGCTTTGACTTCACCAAATTAAAGCAGAGCTGCAACCTCTACCCTCAGTCATACTTTTCCTCCATAGTGGCAACTGGATTTGACTCAGCGCATTTGCCTTTAGGGTAAAATGGGAAAACAACAAGCTGACCTGTCCAATGAATTCATCTGGTTTCAATCCTAGTTCCTATATTTTCTAATACAAAGGGGAGGAATAGCATACTTTACAGAAGGGCCAATGTAGGTAAAATGTTTTAGAGAATAATCATTGGAATATAAATGGAACCTGGTCCAGTCTTTGAAAAAAAAAAAAACACTTGTTTACGTTGACTACCAAGAAAGCCTGTCTTGGGGTTGGGGATTTAGCTCAGTGGCAGAGTGCTTGCCTAGCATGTGCAAGGCCCTGAGTTCAGTCCTCAGCCCTGAAAAAAAAAAAGAAAGCCCATTTTTTCTTTTTGCTTTAGAGACTTCAGAAGACCCTGCCCAGATTATAAGAGCACCCAAATAAAATAGTTTCAAACAAAGCCAAGCTGACCTGTTCCAGCAAGAGCAAGTTTCTTGAATTCTTCATTCTTTTTCCGCATCTCCACTACTTCCAGCTGCATTTTCATTCTCTTCTCCAACTCTTGCTCCTCAGTACTTTTTAAAACCTTCTGCCTACAGGGCAAAACAGTAAAAAAGATGAGAAGGAGGCTCCATGATTCAAAAAAATCTAAAGGTGGGACTGGAGTGGTGGCTCAGTGGTTATAGCACTTGCCTGGCATGTGCAAGGATGTGGATACAAACCCCAGCACCATGTACACAGCTAAGTGTTGGAGCAAAGAAAGCCACATGAAAAACTAAATAAAACTGATTTTCTCCTTATCTCTCTCTCATTATCCTGCTCTCTTTAAAAAACAAACAAAAATATCTATCTAAAGGCATTATACAGACTGTTTCTAATCTATGATAAAACAAGCATCAAAACCAAAAGTATTCTCTAAAAAGCAGATATTGGCTTAATTAGCTATCTCTATAGAAAACAATATACATACTTTACCAAAATATTAAAAAACTTTCAGAAAACGGTAGCTAAAACAGAATATAGAAGATACTATAAAAGACCCTCAAATCTGACTGTGGCCAGGAACAGTGGCCCACACCTGTAATCCCAGCAATTTGGGAGGCTGAGGCAAAAGGATGGCCAAGTTCAAAGCCAGCCTCAGCAACTTAGCAAGGCCCTAAGTATTAGCAAGACCCTGACTGAAAATAAATTATAAAAAGGGCTAGAGATGTGGCTCAGGGGTTAAGCACCTCTGAATTCAATCCCTGGTACATTAAAAAAAAAAAAAAATCTGTGTAATGATTAGCTTTTATCCCATACAAAAAGCTAAGTTAAAATTCAGTGAGGGGGGCTGAAGCGGTGGCATAGCAGTTACAGTGCTTGCCTGGCAAGGCAAGGACCCAGGACTGAACCAAGTATCAGAGCAACAAAACCCATATGAAAAACAAAATAAAATTGATTCTCTCTTTCTCTCTCTGTGTCCCTCTCTCTTTAAAAAACAAAACAAAACAAAACAAAACCCAGTGGAGGGCCTGGAGCAGTGGCTCGGTGGTTGTGGCACTTGCCTGGCATGCATAGGGACACAGGTTCAAACCCCAGCACCACATACACAACAAAGTATCAGAGCAACAAAAGCCACATGAAAAACTAAATAAAATTGATTTTCTCTTTTTATTTTTTCTTTCTCTCACTGTCCCTCTTTCTTTAAAAAAACAAAAAAACAGTGAAATAGGGAAAACAGGACTGGGGGTATGGCTCAGAAATAGAACACTTGCCTAGCATCTGGCAAGGTCTTGGGCTTGATCTCCAACTCTTGCATCAAGGGGAACAAGAATGGGGAAAATATTTGTAACAAATATGGCACAGCATTAATGTAAGTGTAATAGAGAAGGCTCACTTAGAAGAAAAGTCAAGTAGGGTTCAAATCTCAACCTTGTCATTTCATTTTCTACCTATATGACTTTAAAAAAAAAAAGGGGGATATATCCCAATGGCAGAATTCTCCTGGATTCAATCCCCAACACCCATCAAACAAACATTATTGAACCAGTCTGAGCCTCTTTTTTTGCCACTGAAAATTAAGGAATACAAATATTCATGCTCACAGAATATTTGTAACTATTAAATCAGGTGTTTCAATTGCTTGACATATGGCAAAGCCCAATATAGAGTAGCCCCATTCTTAGTTAATGAGATTATCACGAAGATCACTTACAGATAAATAAACATGGAAACAAAACAATTTATCCAAAAAAAAAATATGAAACAAAGATATTTAAAAGAAGAGTAATACAATCTTGCCTGGCATGGTGGCACACCCCTATAATTCCAGAGGCTCAAGAGACTGAGGCAGGAGGATTGCAAATTCAAGACCAGCCTCAGCAATTAATTTTTTTTATTTTTTAATATTTATTTATTTAAAAGAGAGAGGGAGAGATTGAGAAAGAGAAAATCAATTTTATTTATATTTTCATCTGTTTTCTGTTTCTCTGACACTTAGTTGTGTATGTGGTACTGGGGGTAGAACTCGGGTCCTCGCGCATGCCAGGCAAGTGCCATTAACCAGTGAGTTACCGCTTTAGTCCCCAGTGTCAGCAATTTAATGAGACCCTAAGCAACTTAGTGAGACCCTGATTCAAAATAAAAATACACAATAGTGTTGGAGAAACGAAAGCCATGTGAAAAACTAAATTAAAAAATGGATTCTATCTTTCTCTCACTGTCCCTCTCTTTTAAATAAACAAACAAATAAAATAAAAATTAAAAAATGGACTGGGGGGGCTGGAGCGGTGGCTTAGCGGTTACGGCGCTGGCCTGGCAAGCATGAGGACCCAGGTTCAAACCCCAGCACCACGTACACAACGAAGTGTCTGAGGAATGAAGGTCACATGAAAAACTAAATAAAGATTGCTTCTCTCTTTCTCTCTCTCTCTTTAAAAAAAAAAAAAAAAGGACTGGGAATGTGGCTCAGTAGTTAAATGCCCCTGGGTTCAGTATCCCCCCAAAAAGAATATCTAGCATATAGCATGGTAAATATAATAATAATAAAATATCACACATTTCAAAATTACTAAAATGGTGAACTATCTTTATTTATATATATATATATATATATATAGAGAGAGAGAGAGAGAGAGAGGGAGGGAGAGAGAGAGACAGAGACAGACAGGATCAGTTTTATTCAGTTTTTCATGTGATCTTTGTTGCTCTGACACTGCTGTGTACATGGTGCTGGGGTTTGAACTTGCGTCCTCGACACATGCCAGGCAAACAACAGAACCACTGAGCCACCTCTACGACCCTATCTAAACTGGTTAAAGCAATGTTAAGGGCTCGAACAGTAGTGGCTCAGCAGTTACAGTGCTTGCCTAGCATGCATAAGGACCCAGGTTGAAACCCCAGCACCACATACACAGCTAAGTGTCAGAAAAACATAAACCAGATGAAAAAATAAATAAAATTGATTCTCCCATTTCTCTTAAAAAAAAAAAAAAAAAAAGTGGGGCTGGAGTAGTGGCTTGGTTGTTGTGGGGCTTGCCTGGAATGTGTGAGTACTGAGTACCCTGGTTCAAGCCCCTGCACCAAGTATAGAACTAAGTGTCGGAGCAATGAAGATCATATGAAAAACTAAATAAAACTGATTCTGTCTTTCTCACACTGTCCTTCTCTCTTTAAAAAAAAAAAAAAGTAAGGTGATGGATATATTAATTAGCTTTATTTAATTATTCTACATTGTAGTTATAAATCATAACATTACTGTGTATCCCCAAAATATATATGACTATAAATTATCAATTTACAAAATTTTAAAAATAATTTGATGCCATCTATACTGTATCAACTAAATTTGAAGCAATTTTAAAAGTTAAAAAGAAGCAAATAAGCTGGCTGTAGTGGCGCACACCTGTAATCCCAGAAGCTTGGCAGGGTGAGGCAGGAGGATCTCAAGTTCAAAGTCAGTCTCAGCAACTTAGTGAGGCTCTAAGCAACTTAGGAAGACCCTGCCTCTCAATCAAATATAAAAACAGGGTGGGGATGTGACTCAGTAATTAAACACCTTGAGTTCAATCTCTGATACCAAAACAAAACAAAACAAAAAAGCAAATATAACTACAGGGAAATAAAAGTATTCATTCAGGGGCTGCAGTGGTGGTACTTGTCTGGCATGTATTAGAACACAGATTTGTACCCTAGCACCATGTACACAACAGAGTTAGAGCAATGAAAGCCACGTGAAAAACTAAATCAACTTTGATTCTCTTTTTCTCTCTCACTGTCCCTCTCTCTCTCTCTCTCTTAAAAAAAAAAAAAAGAAAAAAAATTCATTCAAAGCTGATGGCACTATAAATTGGTACTTACATTTTAGAAATAAAATTGGCAAGAAATATCACTACCTATCCGCTTCTTACTCTAAAAGAGTCTACTCAAAAAAATAGCTCTGACTACAAAATTGTTCACTGATTACTTATAATACTGAAAAATTGGAAATTACATCTTCAACAGGAAATGGTTAAATGTAACTTAATAGAACAGTAACAATCTATCAAAAAAGTATAAACATGAAGATTCTACAACAGCATGGGGGGGAAATGAGCCAGGAGCAGTGTGGCACAAGCCTGTAATCTCAGTCACTCAGAAGCCTAAAGCAGGAGAAGCACAAGTTTGAGGCCAGCCCTGGCAACCTAGGGAGACCCTGTCTCATAATAAAAAATAAAAAGGGCTAGAGATGTGGCCCAATGATTAAGCACCCCTGGATTCAATCCTTACTAACCACTCCCCCCAAAAAAAGAAAGAAAAAAAGAAAAGAAAAGAAAAGAAAAAGAAAACTATTCAATTTTTATTAATTGAATATTATTAATTATTAACTTTATTAATTTTTCCTGTATATTTATTTTAAATTTGCTTTAATGGTATATTTCTTTCAGTGTCACCCTTCTGGACACTGATAACAATTTACCTTCCCCTGGTCACAGCTTTAGGAGTTTCCCAAGCTCCAGGTGCACCAAACAGATTAGGTTTGTAAACATACTCTATTTGCTCTAAAGTTTAATTGGGGAACCTTACCTTGTGGGTGGTACACAAGTCATAGTATTTCTGCCCTTGACCTTCTCTGGGGAAGATTCACTCTTTTCAGATGTATCTCCAGAGCAGCCTTCTTCCTCCTCCTCTGGTTTCTTTTTGTTGGTAGAACTTAAGTTCAGAAGGACACAAAACATATACTGAAAGTCCTAAAACATATCCCACACTACCCTCCTCTCCAAATCTACCACATATGGCTTAAAGTTTCTCATTTTTAAGATAACAAGCATGCATCAACCACATAATTCTTTCAATAGTATCATCAGAACACAAATACCAAAGGCTCCAGGGAGTAACTCTGAGAAAGCCAACAGAGATCAAGGTAAAGGATGACCAGTGGTGGCAGGAGGGATTCTATCGGCTCATTATCAAACAAATAAATGGCAGACAGCTAATCCCCTTCCTGATATCTATTCCATCTCTTTCTTAATAAAACCCTAATTTGGGGGTAAGCAACAATATACCAAAACTACAAGTTAAGTACGATACTTACTTCAGTAGCCTCTACAACAACTAGAGGATCAAAATAGTAGTCTGAGCAACTAAAACATAATTTAAAGGCTTCTGGGAAGAGTTCACCTTTCTGATATGATACTATTACCACATTACCATACACTCCTTTCTCTTGAACATGGCTGCGATATACAGCAGCTATCTTGTGACAATGAGGCAACAAGCAAAAGGAGAAAGCTGAGAAAGAAAGCAACTACCTTGACACAAGCATGGGGGAAAATGCTAAGAATCACAGACATGCTAACCTGGCATTGTTTACCCACTGAACCAAAGCCAGGAGCAGCAAACTACGTTGTGAAGCGAATAATTCACTACTATTTAAACGTTCCCATTAAACAGACCATTACTTCCATTAAAACACATTCCTAACTGATAGATACAAGAACCAACACCATATATTCAGCTTGCTCATAGAGAATCAAACAGAAATAAAACCTGTGCCAAGGAAGATCTGAGAACCCTTCAGAGGACAGGTAACAATTCACCCCATCACAGACCAGCTTTAACTTCCCCAAGCTCTGGATGCAACAAACAGATTGCTGATATACATATTAATTGTAAAAGTTTAAATCCAGGAAAGAAACTAATCTTACAGGTGCTATACAATTCACAGTATATCTGCCCTTGGCAGTTAGAAGCTATAGCTACTTACACTTTCATTCTTTTGGAAGGTGGAATTTCATTGATGATTACAGGAGTGATACATCTCTTTGCTTTCATTTGAACACGTTGCTTTTCTTTTGGCTCCAAATCCTTCTGAGCAGAGAGTCTAATAGATCTTCTATGGTAAAGGAATTGACAAAATTTATCTATGCTGAATATATCTACTACAGATATAATGTTCTTCAGAAATGTTAAAGTAAGACAAACTACAATGGATTATAAAAAGTTTACATTATTATCTACACTCCAAAAATCTAACTTTTCTTATCTTGCTGACACTTTTTGAAATTCAACCATAAAATTTTGGTACATAAATTCATTGGTGTTGTAAATTAGAACTCAATAAAACTGATTTAAAAAAGGTAGAGCAGGTACAATTGTATGCACCTATAGTCCCAGTTTCTCAGGAGTCTAAAGCATGAGGATCACTTGGAACTCAGGAGTTCAATACCAACCTAGGCAATACAGCAAACCATATCTCCTTAAAAAACAACAAAAAAACCACCAAATTTGTCATCAATCACCATATTACCCCCTCATTTAACAGGTTAGAGTCAAAAGAAATGAAGAGGGCTGGAGCAATTGCTCAGCGGTTGTGGTGCTTGCTTGGCATGCACAGGACCTGGGTTCAAACCCCAGCACCACATGCATAACTAAATGTCAGAGAAACAAATGCCAGGTGGAAAAATAAATAAGACTGATTCTTTCTCTCTTAAAAAAAAAAAAAAAAAGTCAAAAGCATTAAAGACATCCTTAAAAAAAAAAAAATTCAAAAAAGGGCTGGGGATGTGGCACAGTGGTTAAACATCCCTGGGTTCAATCCCTAGTACCAAAGGCTGCAAATGTAATTCAGTGGTAAAGCCCTTGCCTAGCATGTGCACTCAAAGCCAGTTCAATCCCCAGCACTTAAAAAAAAAAAGTAAAAGAAAAAGATACTATACAAACATAACCATGAGAAACAGGATTAAGTAACTCTAAGGAATAAAGAGGAAACATGTGACATCAGAAAGATGTAACAAAGGCTGGAGCAGTGGCTGTGTGGTTAAGGTGCTTGCATTAAGGACCTAGGTTCAAACCCCAGCACCACATACACAACTAAGTATTGGAGAAACAAAGGCCACATGAAGAAGTAAATAAAACTGATTCTTTTTCTGTCTCTCTTAAAAGAAAGAAAAAAAATGTAACAATTATATGCTTACAAAGCTTTCAGAATCAGACTGATTTGGATTTGAATCCTACCTCTGAAATGACTCACCTTGAGCAAGCAACAGTATCTCTGAGCCCTTATCTACAAACTAAGCTTATAACCTACAATTCATGTATTCAATGAGGCAACATAAAGAACGTAACATGGTGGACACATGGGAGGTACTTTGTGAGGTTATTACTCCCCTACCCACTGGGCGCTTAGCCACTGAGCTGCATCCCCAGCATTTTTATATTTCATTCTGAGATAAGGTCTCGCTAAGTTGCTGAGGCTTTGAACTTGCGATCCTCCTGCCTCAGTCTCCCGAGTTGCTGGGATTATAGGTGTGCACCACTATATGTCCAGCATAACTACAACTTTTGAGCCCTAATAACAGACTTACCTCTGAGGCTGGGCTGGAGTATTTCTTTTTATGGCTTTCTCAACTTCCAGAGAAGAGCAAGCATTTGATGGAATGGAATGTTCCATAAGATTTTCCTTTTCATCCTCTTTGTAATAAATGTTGTCAACTGTGGGAAACCAAAAACTAGTCAGCACTCAAATCCAAAAGGAAATAGGTTAGAAATGAGATATATAGACAGATATAGATATATATGACTTAACACGGAATTCTAGGTTGAAATCATATATATATATACACACACACTGTTCCTAAGCCAATGGTACCCTGAGTTTCAGAGAAATCCTATGTAGCAGTCTGTTAATAATATAAAAGCTATTTGGCTGTCAAGCAGGAGAGGGTACATGCCTATAATCCCAGCAACTTGGGAGCCTGAGGCAGAAAAAAAAATCACAAGTTCTAGGCCAGCCTCAGCAACTCAGACTTTCTCAAAATAAAAAATAAAAAGGGTTAGAGATATAGCTCAGTGGTAGAGCATCCCTGGGTTCAATCCCTAATACCACAACAACAGTAATTATGGAAAAAGATATACTTTGCTTACATATTGTATACATGTATCAAATTATCACACTGTACCTCAAAAACATACAAATGTGTCAATTAAAAAAAAATTTTAAAGGGCTGGAGTGGTGGCTGAGCAGTTAAGGTGCTTACCTAGCATGCTCAAGGACACAGGTTCAAACCCTTAGCACCACATAAAGTGTTGAAGCAACAAAAGCCACATGAAAAATTAAAATTGATTCTTTCTCTCTCACTGTCCCTCTCTTTAAAGCGGGGGGGGGGGGGGGGGGGGGGGGGGGGGGGGGGGGGGGGCGCTGGAGCGCACCTCCCTAGCATGTGTGAGTACACGGGTTCAATCCCAGCACCCATGTATGCAACTGAGTGTTGGTGCAACAAGGGCCATGTGAAAAACTCAATAAAAATTGATTCTCTGTCTCTCTTTCTCTCACTATCCTTTTCTTTAAAAAAAAAAAAAAAAATTAAAGAATGTTAGATTAAAAGAAAAAAATATTTTAAAAGCTACAGTGATCAAAGCAGAAGTGATGTATGTAAGCTGGATTCAGTGGCACAAGCCTATAACTGCAACAACTTGGGTGGGTCAGGCAGGAGGATTGTAAGCTTGAGCCCATCCTCAGCAACTTAGCAAAAATCTGCCTCAAAGTAAAAAATAAAAAGGGCTAGGGATGTAACTGAGTGGAAGAGCACTACTTCAATCTCTAGTCCTGCCAAAGATGAAAAATACATTAAAAAATTCAATTAAAAATTTAATTAAAAAATTAAATTAAATTTAAAAATAAATTAAATGGAAAGTAAGCCAGGTGCAGTGGCACATGCCTATAATCCCAACAGCTCAGGAGGCTGAGACAGGAGGATCACAAGTTCAAGGCCCAGCCTCAGCAATTTTGCAAGACCTAGGCAATTTAGTGAAACCCTGTCTCAAAATAAAAAGAAAAAGAGCTGGGAGTTCATTGGTAAAGCGCCCTCAGGTTCTATCCCCAGTTTAAAAAAAAAAAAGGAAAGTAAAAGAGAAATGAAGTATCCAGGATCAATATTTGACAGCCTCTTTTTAGCCTAAGACACGACATCAGAAGAAGCATCCCAAACACATCCTTATATTTCAAAACACTAATAAATATAAAATTCTGGAAGCTTCCACAGAAAAGAAGAAATCACTGTAACCAAGCTGACCTAAGTGAGATCCACCTGAAGACAGTAGACTAATCTTTGGAAGTGCATATGGAATATCTGCCAAGAACCATATTCTGAGCTATAAAACAAGCGTTAATACATTTAAAAGGATTTGAGTCACATAAAGATTGTTCCCTCAGCAATCGAAAACAAAAAAAAGTTTCTGGAACCCCCCCAAATATTTATAAACTAAATAACACAAACACTGGGCACTGTGGCACACACCTCTAATCCCAGCAATTTAAGAAGCTGAGGTAGGAGGATTGCAAGTTTTAGGCCAGCTTCAGCAACTTAGCCAAGTTTTATAAACCAATATTTTATAAAAAATAAGGGGCTGGAGGTGTGGCTCAGCGGCTACAGCACTTGCCTGGCATGCACAAGGACTGGGTTTGAACCCCAGTACCACATACACAACCAAGTGTCAGACCAATGAAAGCCACATGAAAAACTAAATAAAAATTGATTCTCTCTCTTTTCTCCCTCTGACTGTCCTTCTCTCTCTTTAAAAAAAATAAAAAATAAAAAAGGACTGGGGATGTAATTCAGTGGTAAAGTATCCTTGGGTTCAATTCCCATTAAAAAAAAAAAGAAGAAAGATAGATGGACAGATATGAAATTCAGGGTCCTTGTTGAGGTCCTGAGTTCAACAGATACCACCTATGCCCACAGATCAATTATTTGAAAGTCAGCCTAGCAACACAGACTGCTAACTAATCAAGTTCACTGAAAATATGGTTATTTCTCTGATATAGCCCCTTCAGTTACAGCATGACTGAGACCAGTTTCAGATTTAACCGAAGAATAATTTTCAGATGCTCTCAATTGATTATGTTGATGGTTGCCTAACTCTGAATATACTAAAAAGCACTGAAATGTATATTTAATTAGATGAGTTACATGATGTGAACTATAACTAAATTGAGTTTTTTTTTCTTTTAAATCATTTTCAAGAAGCTTTAGAACCTCTTCAAGCATACGGCTCTTTCTCTGATCAAAGAGACAATATTGTATAGACTTAGTAACCATCTATTTAAATGTCAATCACTTTTTTTGTTCTTTTTGGGTACTGGGGATTGAACCCAGGAGCACTTTACCATTGAGTCAGGGTATTCCTGTTACTTTCGATCCTCTTGCCTCAGCCTCCTGAGCCACTGGGATTACAGGGGCATGCCACCAGACTTAGCTTAATCATCTTTTAAAATCAAGTACATGACTCAAAGAATTCATACATGGTGGTAAGGAGCACTCTTTTCCGCTGTTTTGTTTCCTAGCCAGACCTGTTAGGTTACATTAAATTTTGTCATAAAACAACAGCTAGGATTCTAGCAATAAAATTCTATATTAGCTTAAGTTCCAAGATACAAAAAAAAAAAAAAAAAATCAGAACAAGATTAGTTTTACAATCATCGTGAAATTAACTAGCCCATTTTGCCAATAATAAACCAAGAGATACAGCATTTAGGTAATTTCCTAGATCCTTGGGCTTCTAATACACTATCCCACATTTCTGTCAAGGAGCTTTTTTCTAAGATATTCTTTCTTACCTGGTCTCAAAGGTGTGTCATTAGCTTGCTGAAGATTAGCCTTTTTTATAGAAGTTTTGGCCTGAAAAAGCTCTCCTGTCCCATTCTTCCCAGGATACTTGTTCTCCAAATTGGCCTTCTCATCTACAAAAATGGTGAAGTCATCATTATCCAATCAGTAAGAAAACAAATCAGTGTCATGTACTTAAAATGGGGACAAAAGCCCCCTTCCAGTATTCTTCCAACTCATTTAGCAAGAACTAGCAAAGTTCTAGCAATCAAAAGAAAGAGTAGGGTTGGGAATATAGCTCTATGGTAGAGTACTTGCCCAGCACGCACAAGGTCCTGAGTTCATTCTCTAGCACCACAAGGAGAAAGAAAAAAAAGTGGCAACATTGAACAACTTACAATGAACAAAAGGAAAAAGGCAGATTCTGCAAGTGTGAATAGATCCACACCTTTTGCTTGATACACGGTAGAACCATACAAAGATCTGTCCTCGTCTACCACCTAAATACATTATGTTCCTCTTAAAGCAACTGTAACCACCAAGAACTGCAGGACTAACAAGGGATATCTTGTATTCAGAACTTCTTCCTCAACTGATAAAATGAGACAGGAGTATGGAATGCACAAGGGTGAAGCAGAACTAGCTTCTCTCTTCACTAAGATAGTTTAATCTTACGTTCTGTTGTACAAAACAGTGAAAAGTCTATTCTACCAACAGCCACTGATAAACCTTCAGGAATGCAGTGATCCCAACAATAACATCTCTGTGCCTGTATGCTCTGATCGCAACTGTACAAAGATATGATTCTCTGGAAGAAAGATGGAAAGTAATATACTAAAACTAACGAAGTTCTGAAAGGTTGTGAAAGATTCCAAATTGTATTTAATAGTATTGTTAACATTTCTTTCTTTTTTGGTTGTTGTTTTTTTTTTAAAGAAAAGCTTCAAAAAAGAAATCCTCAGACACCCCAGGCAATTCCTCCAGGTTCCAGAGAAGTAAGGGCATAGGAAAGACCCCTCTAAGACAGCTGGCCCTCTTATCTACCCTTCCACCCAAACCACTTCCACAGACCACTCCTCTCAGGATACCCAATGAATACCACTAAAATCCTTTCCCAAGACAATGGCAGATGCCATCACATTGGGACACTACACTGTAAGTGGTAAGTTTAGCTGCAATAGATTCATTTTTGTCCTCACCACATATTGATTTCTCTTAAGGAGGATAAGGACATGAGAAAGAATAAAATGAAAGGGCCCCATAAACTACTGATGTCACATATTATTCTAAAGTTATGAAAAACATAACCACATTGTTGGCCTGGCTTCAGAGTATGTGCCACATTAAAGGAACCACATCAGGCAATTCTGTCTGAGGATTGGGTCCTTAGGAGCAAAATCTTTCCACTTTTAAATAAATTGGGGCTAGGAATGGTGGCACATCCCTATAATCCTAGTGGCTTGGGAGGCTGAGGCAACTTAGCAAGATCCTGTCTCAAAATAAAAAATAAAAAACAGGCTAGGGATGTGGCTCAATGGTTAAGCACCCCTGGGTTCAAATGGGGGGCAGAGTGAGTATAATTACAAAAGAGCAACACCAGGCACAGTGGTGCATACCTGCAGTCCCAGCTACTCAGCAGGCTAAAATAGGAGGATATCTCTTGAGCCCAAGAAGCATGAGGCCAGCCTAGGCAACATAGTGAAATCCCATCTCAAAAAATAAATAAAATTGAATATAAAATAAGATAAAAGGTCAATGCAGGAAATCTTATGATGTTAGAACTATTCAAGACCTTATCCAGACATGCTGGTGCAACGCCATAATCCCAGCTACCTGGGAGGTTAAGACAGGAGGACAGCAAGTTCCAGGCCATCTTTGGCAACTTAGGAGACCCTGTCTTAAAATAAAAAAGAAAAAGGGCTAGGGACAAAGCTCAGTAGTAGAGTACCCCTGGGTTCAATCCCGCATATGGCAAAAGAATTGTTGGAAGGGTTGGGTATATGGGTATAGCTCAATGGTGGAGTGCTTGCCTGGTATGCAGGAGGCCCTGGGTTCACCCCCCAGCACTGAGGGGAAAAAAACATTTGAGATCCTGACTGAGGTGGTAGAAACATGAACCTACACAGGTAATAAAACTGCAGAGAACTTAATACACACACAAAAACAATTACAGGTAAAACTGTGGAAATGTGAGTAAGACTGGTAGATTTTCTCAATGTCAATATCCTCATTGTAATGTGCCCAATGACAAAAGAGCAAGATTTCTGGTAGCTACTATCATTTCAGACATGTATGAGTCCTGGAGATTCACTGAACATTGCTTCACCTGGATTTTCCCATACATTTCCAAAGCCTCAATATTTCTCATTCTGAATTGCAAAATAACATTAATTTGTATTTACAGTCCATTCCCAAAGTACTGGGCATTCAATTAGAGCCAAACCTTAATTAAACAACTTGACCATTAGGGGTGCAGACCCTGAGAGATGAAATGCTTCAGAGAATCTTGGGTTCATTGCAACATGAGATAATTACAAAATTATAATGGTAGCATAGTATTACCACAGTTAGTTTTATGCAGTTATGATTTAATATCACATCTTTATATTTGTTTACATTCCCTCTGCATATGGTGCCATGTATAGTCCATAAGCATGTGCATTTTAAATTTTTATAAAGATTTGTGTGTATTTTATGGTACTAAATAACAAAATAGAATATTGTTTACATAAATTTTAGGCATTCATAGCTGGATGCAGTGCCACTTGCCTCCAATGACTCAGAAGGCTGGGATAGGACTGCAAGCTCAGCAACTTAGCAAGACCCCATCTCAAAATTAAAAAGGGCTTGGGATATAGCTCAGTGGGAGAACAACTCCCAGTTCAACATCATGAGCCAAAAAAACCAAAATAAAAACAAACAAACAAAAAAAAGCATTTGTGGCATACCTAGATTTTAATGTTTCTAATGCTTCTAGGCTATGCAGTTTGCAAGTTGTTTCAAATTGTCCCAAATCAGGGGCTGGAGAGGTTGCTAAGTGGTTGAAGTACTTGCCTGCACACTCTCGGACCTGGGTTCAAACCCCAGCACCACATACACAACTAAGTGTTGGATAAACAAAGGGCAGATGAAAAAACAAATAAAATTGATTCTCTCTCTTAAAACAAGAATTCATGTGTGACTTGGACCCACATAGTTTAAACCCATGTACTTCAAAAGTCAAATGTATTTCTCTCAAATTAGGAATGACGTGTCCAGATGTAGAAATGAGTTTATATTCTAGAATTTAGTGTTTTTTTAGAATTCTTCTTTGTTGTTGTTGTTTGTTTTCTTTCTTTTTTTTTTTTAAGAGAGAGGGAAACAAAATCAATTTTATTTAGTTTTTCATCTGCTTTTTGTTGCTCCAACACTTAGTTTTGTATGTGGTGCTGGGGTTTGAACTGGGGTCCTTGTGCATGCCAGGCAAGCACTATAACTGCTGAGCCACTGCTCCAGACCTTCTCTTTTTTGAATCTTTTTTTCCTTTCTGTTTTTGTGGTACTGGGCATTGAACCCAGGGTACTCTACCATGGACAACCCCAACCCATTTTTGTATGTGTGTTTGGGTACTAGGGACTGAATTGGAGATTGACCCCATGGGTGTTTAACCACTGAGCAACATCCTCAACCCTTTTTATATTTTGAGACAGGAGACTGCTAAATTGCTGAGGCTGGCCTCAAACTTGTGATCCTCCTGCCTTAGCCTCCAAAGCTGCTGGGATTACAGGTATGTGCCTGTAATCGCATGCCTGGTTGTGTGTTATTTTGAGCAGGGTCTTGCTACACCGCCCAGCCAGGCTGGCCTTGAACTTGCAATCCTCCTGCATTGGCCTCTGCATTGGGATTACAGGTATACACCATTGTGCCCAGCTAACCAATTCTATTTTTGAAAAGTACTCACCACAGCAAGCCACTAATCCCAAAATGGACAGAGAAAGCAAATACTTACCGAACCAGGAATCTATGTTTTCAGAATCTTCTTCATCATCCAAAGATGTAAAATTGATAAAGTCCGTTGGAGCATCAAAAGAATAAGAGGTTTTAACTTGTGACATCATCCACAGAAGAGTAGAAGAGCAGGTTTTTCCCAGTATTTGTATCACTTTTCTCAGCAGGTCACCTTCTGAGGAAAGAAATGACTCAGAAATTTGGTCGCATATTAATCTAAGGTACTGATTTCCCAGCAACTACTTTGGTTTTACTACCATATTTGCAATTCAGAAAACGCATTACATTGTCAAATCAACCTAAAAGTTAGCTATTTTGTTTTTTGCTTTGGTAACTTGAAGACAGTCTTTGAGATAAATGCGTGGTATAACAAAGTTGATGAGTACTTAATAATATGTCAAGTACTGTGCTAGGTGTTTTGTTGTTCTTGGTTTTGTTTTTGTTTGTTTGTCTGATTGTTTTGTTTTGCTTATGGAACTGGGGATTGAACCCAGGGGCATTTTACCATTGAGCTTCATCCCCAGTCCTTTTTATTTATTTTGAGACAGGGTCTCACTCGGTTGCTGAGGGTCTCACTAAGTTGCTGAGTCTGGCCTTGAACTTGCAATCCTCCTGCCTCAGCCTCTCGAGTTGCTGGAATTACAGGCATGTGCCCCTGGGCCCAGCAGTGCTAGATGTTTTCTATTCACTTTTATTATTTTTTCTCAACTTTAACTTTCACATCTACCAAGAAAAATCTCACTCATCATTCAAAGGCCAATTCAAATCTCTTTGACCTCATTCCCAATTCGCAACTATTATACATAATTGTTGTATATCCAAAGCGCCAAAGCTTTTTTATATCTCTGCTATATCCATCAATTTATTTACTTATTTAGCTACTGGGGATTGAACTCAGGGGCACTTTACCACTGAGCTATATCACCATCCCTAAATTGCTGAGGGTCTGACTAAAGTGGTGAGGCTGTCCTCAAACTTGTGATCTGCCTGCCTCAGATCTGCTTTGCAATGAGTGTGCCAACACCACGCCCTGCATATACCATCCAATTTATATTATATTGTTAACCATGCAAATGTCTTTTCCAGTAGACTGAAGCTCCTGAACACAGGAGCAGATTTACTTACATATACCTCATCCATTTGTGAAGGTGCTTAGTATGGTACTTTATACACAATAAGAAATAGTTTTGCCAAACATCGGTTTTCTTTCCTTAGAAATACTTCCAAAACAGAGTCAGGCATTGTGATGCACACATATAATCCCAGCAACTCAGGCCGCTAAAGTGGAAGAACCTCAAGTTCAAGGCCAGCCTGATCAACTTAGTGAGATCCTGTCTCAAATTAAAAAATTAAAATGGCCGAGAGTGTAGCTCAGCAGTACAGCACACTTAGGTTCAATTCCCAGTACTGCCTGACCTCTCCCCACACATAGTTTTGAAAGAAATACTTTCAAAAACTAGTAGCCCTCTCTAGCATTTACTACATTTATATGACAATGGGCAAGTGATTAGCTCTCTGCCCACCCACTTCCCATACACAAATAATATATTTCAAGTGCTCTAAAACATACTATCATAAGGAATTTCTCAATGACTGGCAATGGTTAATATTCCCTTGCTACTAGAACAAACATGCTGGAAGACATGGGAAAATCTTGGATTCCCATGATCTTAATGCCTAACTGAGGTCATTGGGAACACTTCCCAGGCAGGAATGTAATGAAGATGACTAAAGCTGAGGGAGGGAAGAAGCAGGAATGTAACATGCAGCAATCCCACTCAGCCTTCTAAAAACCATGATTCCACCAAAGCAGGGTGCTGAAACCGCCTAGAAAGTGTTCAAATTTAACCACTCACAGTCTTTTTTTTCTCTTTTAAAATTATGAAGCTATTATGCTAGCTTCTTTAGAGGGCAATATGCAATTTTTGCTTTTGATAGATCTTGCCAAATGCAGAAATTTATCTTACAGACATGTATTTATGCATGTGTAAGTATAAGGAAATGGAATATAACATTGTTCATAAAAGCAAAAAAAAAAAACCCTAAAAACCCAAATCCCACCACTAGGAGGGAGACAGGTTAAATACATTATGACACAACTATATAATAAAATATTAAGTAACTTGAATATTAGGTAACTTCAGATGAGCAATATGTTTAGAATATTTCTAAGAGTGAGAACTGCAAGGTGCAAAAGAGTGTGTCTCCATTGTTTTCAAGAGGAAAAAGGCCATCTATAATCATATGTACATCAACTACTTCTGGAAGAAGACCAGTGTTCCTACTAGTTGGGTTTGAGAAAGGAGCTTGGATATGTGAATTTGGGGAATACTTTACACTATATGAACTACTAAACTTTTGGAATATATTTTATTATCACATAAATGCATCTATTTTCATTTTTAAACAACTAGTTAGATAGCATTTATTTTCCCTTAAATCTATGTTTGCAGTCCAAAAGGCATTGGACTTCCTGAAAATTTTATTAAATATTCTTGATATGTGAGAATCTAATTTATCCAAATGTTACATACTCTTTCTAATATTTCTATATAGTAATAAAAATGATTTGTGGGTAATGACTTAATAAAAAAGTTTGTAAAATTGGAAAAGTGTTTAAAGTAATAACAGCTATTAATCACTGAGTGCTCAGTGACATGCCAGACACTGCTGGCAGTGTTTTACATTTATTAATTCACTAAATCCTCACTACAATCCTATAAAGTAAGTACTGTTATTTCCTTCATTTTGTAGGTGAGGAAACAAGTAAGCAGGTGATTCCTTACTTACTCAGTGACACAGCTAAGTAGTACAGCCAGGTTTGAACCTGGATGGACACTAAAGGTTTTGTTCTAATCCACTGTCTCTCATATTTACTTAAAAATAGATATTTAAGAAGATAAATAACAAATTTTATGGTGCAGGAGACAAAACCATTTATAACTTACAAATACTGTCATCTACTGCATATTATATACTCACCAGGTACTTCACACAAATCACCTCATTTAAAACAAAATAACAATAAGGTAGATACTATCACCATCATTTTACAAGTAAGGAAACAGGCTTAGAGTAGTTAAGCTACTCCAAGATTTCCAACTCATAGCCATCAGTGTTGAGTTTTAACAGATCAGATCTAAGCAAGGCACAGCAGCACACACCTATAATCCCAGGAACTCAGGATGCTGAGGCAGGAGGATAGCAACGAGGCCCTAAGCAACGTGGCAAGACTCTGTCTCAAAATAAAAAATAAAAAGGACTGGGGATATAGCTCAGCAGTAAAGTGCCCCTGGGTTCAAACCCGAATACAGAAAAGAAAGCTTCCTTTAAACTACCTTTTGGTCTTATATGGCCAGTGAAGATCCCCCCTACTCCCTGAAAAATGGGAATAAAGAAACAGGTATCCATTGAGAACTCTGACTCTCTTCAGTGAAGATTGACAGCACAAGCACGTTAAAAAAAACTAGAAGTAACTGCAGGGTCATGCCAGTTTCACCACACTGCCCCTCCCACAAACAGTACACACTGGGAGGAAAAACTTCAAAAATTAAAGTCCTTAAGGTCTAGCAAGAAATAGAACAAGCTGGAGCTAAAGGGAACCATTTAAATGAGAGAGTCACAAGCATGGTGGGAACTGGATGCCTTCCTGCACCCCTTAATCAAGATTGAATTTCTGTCAACAGGTCTCACTGGAAAAAAAAAAAAAAAAAAAAAGACATGCGTCAACCACATTCCCCTAAACAAATCAAGCTGCCAACAGAAGGGAATCAGCTTCATATTTCAAAATTATCTGAATCTGCCATAGCTAAGACTTCTGTAAACTAGAAATATTCTGAGTGAAGAAATAGTTATAAATGACCAATACTCCTGCAATTAGGATGGAACGGAGGCTCAGTGATTGGAACGCTAGCCTAGAAAGACAAGGACCCGAGTTCAAACACCAGCACCACAACACAACTAAGTGTTGGAGAAACAAAGGCCAGATGAAAAGATGAATAGAATTGATTCCCTCTTTCTTAAAAAAGAAAAAAAAAATCCTGCAACAGACTTGAGAAAAAAGCCCTATCTCATATGCTATGAACTAGCTAAGTTCTTTTTGAAAACTGCCTACTAAATGCCATCTAGCATATCATATAATTCATTTCTTCTTTCCAAAACACAAGATTTCCTTTAAGGAGCTCATAGTTGAATGGTGAATACAGACAAATAGGATAAGGTGATCCTTGTTGTAACAGGCAATAAACAGAGCTCTCAGGAAGTGCAGGGAACAGGGTGAAAGAGGGTCAGTGAAGGCTTCCTTGTTAAATTGATGCCTAAAGGATTCAGATAGACCTGTGGACATCTACAGATTAAATACGAATGTTGAGCAGAGCACGGTGGCATACACTTGCAATCCCAGCCACTAAGAAGCCTGAGGCAGGAGGATCACAAATTCATGGCCAACTTGTGCAACTTAACCAGATCCTGTCTCAAAAATTTTAGAAATTTAAAAAAAGGTGAGAGGGCTGAGGATGTAGCTCAGTGGCACAACACCCCTGGGTTTAATCCCCAATGCTGTGAAAAACAAATAAATAGATAAATAAAAAATAAATGCTGACTTTTTCTGAGAAAAGAAATGGAAAGGTGAAACAAATAAGGACAAATACATATGAGGAATACTGCAGAAGCAATGCAATCTATTTCCACATTCGTGTGAGATTAACCTCCCATTGCCTCCTGCCTCTCTTCACTCTCAAACCAAAAATAACTAGACTTGACAAGCTCTATAAATCAAAAGGTGCAGGTTCAGAGAGGTGGGGGAAAGCTGTGGAGGGTGCATTCTAAGCAGGGCTGAAATAGTGGACTAGCAGCTACTAGCAAAACAAAGACTTTTGGTATGACAGATGCTCCGAAGCAGCTCGCTATATACAGCTTGTGAGATGTGTCTTGCCTACTTCTATTAGAGGGAAAAGCATGAGTTAAGCAATGGCTAGTTTAACAGAATAAACACAGTAAGGCAAGACTTCATTAAAAGTATAGTTAGTTAAGAGAGTCCCATCCAGGCAGTGCCATTTCCCCAGGAACACTCTCTCCTGCTTTCACAAGGGATAAGAGATCCTATTACATCACCACAAGTAAAACAGTGCTGAGTTATACTCATTTTACCCAGGGAGAAAACACCTACTTTTTATTTTTTCTTGTACATAGATGATTAAAGGAGTCAGTAAATTGCGAGATAATCCAGTGTGCAATTTTAACTATTAATCAAAGTCACAAACTAAGTCTGAGGAAAGTTTAATGGACTCTGTGTTTCCACATTTATGTTTGCTAACTTCTGTGTTGCAATCGGATCTGTTTACAGAAACGGATCTATGAAGCTTCCAAAATTGGGTCAATTTAAAATCCAATGACAATCCCTCCAGCCCAAACACTCAGAAGTCAGCACAGGGCAAATGGACACTTGTTCTAATTCATCACTGTCCAGAAACCTACAGCAAATATATTTTTATATCATTTCTCCTTCAAACTTTTGGATTTCATACCATCCTTCTTTAAAGGTTTATAAAAACTCAGCACTGCATTTATGCATAGAACTCAATAAATCTTAAACCACTCTTCAGCAACTAAGAGGACCCATACAGAAATCAATGATGCTATTTACCTCTAGGCCAAATAATAACAGAACTTTGCAGAATACCAAAAGTAAATCTTTGTAGACTTCCAAAGTATTCTAATTTTTCAATAGTAAGAAGCTTAGAGTCTAGAGGAGTCAACTGTGGGGCTGCAGGAAGTTACACGCATAAAAAAATGGCAATATTGAACTTAACCTGGTAGAGATTTATATCCTTCGAAAGGTATCTAGTTTGGGGCTTGAGTGGTGGCTCAGCGGTTGGAGCACTTGCCTGGGATGCCCTCGAACCCTTAGGAGCACATACACAACTAAGTGTTGGAGACACAAAGGCCAGATGGAAAAATAAATAAAACTGATTTTTTTTCTCTCTCTCTCTCATTCTCATTCCCTACCTCGCTTAAAAAATGGTTTGGGAAATAAACACAAGCAAAAATAAAAAACCTAAGACTAACAAATGTGTTTACTTAAGGGTGGCAAGGAGAGAGGTAGACTATAAGAGGTCTAGAGGAAGACATATTTTTTCCTTTTATGGTGTTGAGGATTGAACCCAGGAGCACTGTACCACTGAGGAATACCCCCAGTCCTTTTGTTTATTTTTTATTTTGAGATACAGTCTCTCTAAATTAATGAGGCTGGCCTCATACTTGTCATCCTCTTGCCTCAGCCTCCTAGGTAGCTGGGATTAAGATGTGTGCTACCATATAAGGCTGGAGAAAGATTTTTGTTTTGTTTTGTTTTTTAAAGGGGGGGACTGGAGGGGTGGTTCAACAATTGGAGCACTTGCCTGGCATGTTCAAGGACCCGGGTTCAAACCCCAGCACCACATAAATAACTAAGTATTAGAGAAACAAAAGCCAGATGAAAAAAATTAATAAAGTTGTTTTTCTCCTCTCTCTCCTGTTCCCCCCTTTAAAAAACAAACAAACAACAACAACAACAACAACAAAAAACCAACACACACAGAGAGAGAAGGAGGGCTGGAGCAGTGGTGCAGCAGTACCATGCTTGTCTGGCATGTGTGAGGACCAGGGTTCAAATCCCAGCACCACATACACAACTGAGTGTCGAAGCAACGAAAACCAGATGAAAAACTAACTAAAATTGTTCTTTCTCTCACTCTTCCTCTCAAATAAACAAGAGAGAGGAAGAGAGAGAGAAGGAGAGAGAGAACCAACTTTATTCAGTTTTTCATTTGGCCTTTGTTTCTTTGACACTTAGTTGTGTATGTGGTGCTGGGGTTCAAACCTGAGTCATTTTCGTGTATGCCAGGCAAGCGCTCCAACCGCTAAGCCACCACTCCAGCCCTAGACAAAGATTTTTAATTTTTTAAATATTATTTTGGTTTTTTGCACCATTCAAATGTCTTACCTGTTTCACTAGTACTGAAAACAAAATGAAACAACATCCAGCATTCTTTTGTGTTTTTTTTTTTGGCAGTACTGAAAATTGAAATAAAAAATCTGACCAGCAATTTCAGAGTAAAATACTATAGTAGAACCATATAACAGAATACCATATAACCATTAAAATCACATCATAGAAAAACTTAGCATAGGAAAATATTTATAACCTAATTACTCTATAAATAGAAAGTAACAAAGGTTTTTAGTTTTTTTAAAAAAAATATATATATATAAGGACAGAAAAAAACATTCTAAAGAAATCTATCAAAATGTTAGCCATAGGGGCTGGAGCAGTGGCTCAGCAGTTTCGGCGCTTGCCTGGCAAGCACGAGGACCCGGGTTCAAACTCCAGCAACCCACGTACACAACTAAGTGTCAGAGCAATGAAGGCCATGTGAAAAACTCAATAAAAATTGATTACTTCTGTCTGTCTCTCTCTCTGTCCTTCTCTCTTAAAAAAAAAAAAAACTAAATAAAGTCGCTTCTCTGTCTCTCTCACTGTTCCACTCTCTTTAAAAAAAAAAAAGTGCTTCTCTCTCTCTCACTGTCCCTTTCTTCAAAAAAAAAAAAAAAAAAAAAAAGTTAGCCATAGTTTATCTAAGAGGTGGAACAGTGGGTGATTTTCTTTCTGCTTTTCCATATGACATAAATTTCCTTCCAAATTATGCTACCTTATAAAGACACATTAAAGCTATTTAGATACTTCCAACGCTGGTATGTTAATGTTTCCCTCCTTCTTTTAATGTAACTCCCTGTGGACACAGCCTTACCTGTGCTTTAGGTCTGTCAGCTGCCTGCAGCCTTGACTCAAAGTTGCAATATACTTTCACCTCTTTCCGGAATCTTGAAGTCTGGCAAATACTTCTTGTTAAGAATCTGGAAGTAACAGAAAGGTGATGAAAAAGGCTCAAGTTCTTTGTAGTAAAATAGGTTAATGGACAATAGTAAGGGTCCTTAAATAAAAGCATGAATATCCACCATCAAAATCAAACTGGGAGCTGGGGGCAGTGACACACACCTGTAATCCCAGAGATTCCAGAGGCTGAAACAGGTGTATCACAAGTTCAAGGCCAGCCTAAGCAACTTAGTGAGACCTTTTCTCAAAAACAAACAAAAAAATAAAAATAAAAAGGGCTCGGGATGTGTAGCTCAGTGGTAAAGCACCCCTTAGATAATTCCCTGGTTTCTTCACCGAAGAAAAGGGCACTTCTGAGCATGGACCTCCTAATATGCCAAAGTTCTTAACAGATTGTTGTTGCATCACTGTAAAAAAGTGTTCTTATACTTTTTAGTGTATATCTGCTATCTTCTGGTGTCTTTGTATTACACATTCTCATGTTAAAGATATTTTTCCAAAGCCTGCAATTTAGGAACACTAACAAGAGTTGGTAGTGTGTACTTTTATTCAAACATCAGGATAAACAGTAGGCTCACTTAGAATACGAACAAACTTTTACTACCTCTCCTATTTATAATTTTATACCTTTCTCGTTAATCTTTCTTTTAGCTTTACCAAGTGTTCCTTTGCAAACAAAAAAAAATCAGAACCTCTCCCCAGTTACCTAGCCTTTTTTCATAAAAATATCTTGGGCTACTGATCTCTATATCTGTGTATCAAATACAGATATATTCACAGAACCACTAGAGCTGTTCAATCACCTTGCTGTCAATTTTTAGTTCCTAACTTTGGCTATAGCAAAAAAAAAAAAGAAAGAAAAAGAAGTTTGTGAAAGGACATTTAAATTCCCCCTCTATTCTTCTTCCCCAGCATGTCAAAAGGGGGTGGGGGTGGGGTGGAGAATAAACGGCCCAGAAAAAGCTGAAGAAAAAAATACATAGGCAATTTAGAACTCTGAATCTCTTCCATTACCTAAATGAAGAACCTTCCCAATAATTCTTTCTCCTGAACAAGTTTAATTGCAACTATAGAGTAAATTAATTTTATGAAGGTTGGCATACACAGATTTAAGCATAATCCTGATCAAAATAACCCTATTTCCTGTAAATAATTTGAAAGTTTAAACAAAACTTACCAACCTATTTAAATATGATCCAGCTTTACATACCTGCAATTTTGTAGTGAATTTATAGTATCTTCCTTTCTATTTAGTTCCGCAGATATTTAGTGGGTGATTCCCATGCACCAGTAATGTTCCAGTCCCTAAATACTGTTGTAGTCCCTGTCTCATCACACTCTGCTTTCTAAGAGCCAGTTTGCATCCTACCTACTTCACAAAGCTACCCTTGCCTGTCAGTCTCACTGATCTCCACCACCTCTGAATCACCAGAACACTACAATACCAAACAGTAGAGCACTCAGATGCTGTCTTCTCTTGTTCGATTGCCACTTGACAATCTGAATCAATCTATATGTCTCCAACCATAATAGGAAGCCCTTGCATATACCAATCTGAGCATATAGTTCACCCTCAAAGGTCAATTAATTGAGTTAAGTTAACTGGGATCCAGAAAAATTTTGAACCAAGAATAACAACTTAATATTGGCTTGACATGTGGCATAATACACTGAGGACGTGACACAAGAATAGTCTTATTATAGCAGCAAATGGTTACTTTAAAAAAAATTTCTATTTTTAATAACTGATGAGTGAGAAAATTTCAAAGAAAAGCCATGGGATGTCAAAAGAAGGTTAGCCTGAACCAGGAAGTACACCAGTGGATAAAGTAAAATCAGGGAGAAAAACAAACACACACACAAAAACAAAACAAAACAAAACTCTCTTCTAAGCAGGAATGGTTTTGGGGAGTTCCTGCTACTGTACTAGAAAATTTCATACCAGAAAAAGAAATCGTATATCAAGAAAATAGGGGAGAAGGTAAAAGGATCGCTAGTTGGAGGCCGGCCTCGGCAACATAAGAGACCCTGCCTCAAAATTAAAAAGGCTGGGGGCATAGATCAGTAGGAAAGCGCTCCTGGCTGCAATCCCAGTACGGAGGAGAGAAAGTAAAGGTTACGCCAATCTTCACCATCATAACTGGTTCACTTTTCCTTCCCCCTCCAAACTACTAATGTTCTAAGGCGATCAGGACGAAAGGAGAGGGACGGGCAGATGCGCAGAGCCGGCAGCGAACGCCTTCAGCGCGCTCGCACACCACCTCGTTCCCTGCACGACCGTCTGTTTTCTCCTCTAAACGCCATATTCCTTGAGGGTGGAGCTGTTTCACCCACGTCTCGAAATTTACCTAAATTGTGGGCCTCGGTTTCCTGCTCTGTAAAGAGAAAAATATCACCTAACTCACCGCTGCAAAAACGAAGGGGAAAAGCACAGGCGGGGTGGGGAGCTCCGGCTACAAAACGCTCCCTACACGTTAGCTCGGCAATAACCAGGGTCGCTGCGGGTACCATTAGCCGCCAGCCCGCCCAGCCCGACTTCACCACAATACCCTGCCACCGAGAGAAGGGCGGCCCAAGCCCTCGGCGGCGCCGCAGCCCGCAACCGCCTCAGAGCCCCGGCGCAGAGCTGCGGACGGCGCTAAGGCGGGAGGTGGCCTCTAGCCGTTCGAAAGCCAGGGAGAAGGGAAACCCCGCGCCCCAGAACCCCCCTGTCCTCCCCACCGCTCACCTCGCCTCGCCAGGCCTCGGCTCTGACAATCAAGCGCCGCCAGCCCGCCGCGGGGCTCATTCAGTACCGTTGAAAATTTGAACCCAGGGAGCCTGGTCGAATGCACCAATCAGAACTCCAGGGACAGACAAGCTCAGCCTCTCGATTGGCCCCGGCAAACGCAGCGACGACGGAAGTCAGGAGGAGGGACAAGCAAACAACCGGTACAGGAGGCTTCTGGGAAATGTAGTCTCCAGCGCCCCGCGAGTGCAGTGGAACCGCACCTCCGACGCCTTCACTACAAAACCGCGAACGCTCTGCGTGTAACCACTTAAGAAAGGTGGTACCAACTCAAGAAGCGGTACTCCCTGTAGATCACGGAACGCCTCGCGTTCCGCACTTCCCCAGAGCCTTCGCAGAAGAAGAAAACATTTTCTAACTCTATTTTTAATAATTATTCTTGCTATATTTGTGCACTGTCTTGAATATTTATAGGAATTTACTTAAATTTATTAGGGAGTTTCCTAAATGCAACATAGGATCTCCCCGCAGCTTCCCTTCCATTCGTGAAAACGAGCCTCAGACTCTGTCCGGTCCCTGCCCCGATCTTAACTGGCTGAAAGTTGCGGTTTTTTGGGTGTTTAGTCTTCATTATCCCAAAACCATCCTTCCCGTGTTGTAAAGGAGCAAACACCAAGCCAGAACAGTTGAGTAAAATTGTCTAAAACCACATAATTGGAAATGGGATTTGAATGAAGGATGTCTGTTCTTTTTACACATCACCAATCAGTTGTAAAATAATAACAAAAAAGAAATTTATCAGCACAACAAAAACTACGAAGTTTAACAAATTAAGCTTAAGACTTATGGAAAAAATTAAAATTATAAAAGTTGGTTGAATAGCTATTAAAAATTAAATGAGGTTATATAATGGAGAGAGAACAATATTTTAGAGATGTTAAATCTACAAATTAAAATTTCAAGGCAATTCTAACAAAGTCCCACTAAGTTTTGCCATGTAACTTTTTTTTAAGAGAGAGAACAGAGAGAGAGAAAAAACCAATTTTTTTTTAAAGAAAGAAACAACTTTATTTAGTTTTTCACATGGCCTTAGTTGCTCCAACACTTAGTTGTGTATGTGGTGCTGGGGTTCGTACCTGGGTCCTCACGCTTGCCAGGTAAGCGCCGAAACTGCTGAGCCACCGCTCCAGCCCTGAGAGAATCAATTTTATTTAGTTTTTCATTTGGCTTTAGTTGCTCTGACACTACGTGTGTATGTGGTGCTGGGGTTCAAACCCCTGTACTTGCACATGCCAGCAAGTGCCATAACTGCTGAGCACTGCTCCAGCCAGCCATGGAACTTTAATGATTATAAAATAAATTCATATAGAAGAAGAAAGGAAAGGAAATGAACAAACCAGGCGTGGAGGCACAAACCTGTAAACCCAGCCACTTGGGAGGCTGAGGCCGGAGTATTGCAAGTTCGAGGCTAGCCTCAGCAATTTAGCAAGACCCTGTCTCAGCATAAAATAAAAAGAGGTTGGGGATATGGTTCAATGGTTAAGCATCTCTGGGTTCAATACCTTGTATATATATGAAAGAAAGGGGGAAAAAAGGAAATGCACAAGAAATGGCATCTGAACAGGGTATGATAGTGCACTCAGGCCTGTAATCCCAGCAACTCATGAGACTGAGGCAGGTGGATTGGAAAAAAATCGTAATAGTTTTAACAGGGAATGGGGATGTAGTTCAGTGGTAAAGTACCCCTAGTTTCAGCCTCCAATTAAAAAAAAAATGGAACTTGAATGTTGAAAAATGACAGGGGTGGGGCTGGTGTCATTAGCTCAGGGGTAGATCACTTGCCTGGCATGTGCAAGGACCCAGATTTGAATCTCAGTACAATATACTCCAACTAAGTGTCAGAGAAAATAAAATCAGATGAAAAAATAAATAAAATTGTTTCTCTCACTCTTTAAAGAAAAATGATAAGGGTATTAAATTTGGCCTGAGGATGCCTCAGTATTTAGGTCTAACTAGGACCCAAACAGTAGGCAAAACAGCAGCTGAGCCTCAATCATTTGCAGGCATCCAACTGATTCAAATAAAACAAAATATGACCTGTAATCAATCAAGCTGTCTCTGTACCACGCCACTATTTGCAGTCTGTAAATGCTGCCTGTTCATGTTGTGATTGTAGTTTTTAGAACCTGTTCTGTTTCTGACGGTTACTCTATTTCAGAAATATTCTTTATTCAACTAAACTATTAAATTCTTCCTTTCAACAGGGTGAATTTTTTATTTTTATTATTTATTGATTTATTTGCAGTGCTAGAGATGGAACCCAGGATCTTGCACATGCTAGGCAAGCACTGTGCCACTGAGCCACACCCTCAGCCTTAACAAAGAGAGTTGACATTCCAGATTTCATACATATTAATATAAAAAAATTATAGTAATTTTGATATGGTTTGGTTCATTCAGATCATGGAGGTGCAATCAGCATAAATGAGACAGGAAAACCCTATATGATGAGAGATCTTTAAAAATAGAATTGCTTAGCCAGATGCAGTGGCACATACCTGTAATACCAGTGCCTCAGGTGGCTGGGGCAGGAGAATCTTCAGTTCACAGCCACCCTCAGCAACTTAAGCTCTAAGCAACTCAGCAAGACCCTGCCTCAAAATAAAAAATAAAAAGGGCTGGGGATGTGGCTCGTTGGTTAAGCACCCCTGGGTTCAATCCCTGATATAAAAAAATTGCTTTTTTTTTTCTTTTTATGGTGCTGTGGATTAAACCCAGCTCAAACCCTGGTACTTCATATGCTAAGCAAATGCTCTACCACTGAGTGATAGCCCCAGCCAACCTTCAGGTTTGTTTTTTATGTGTCCTTGTGTTTTAGAGATAATATAGATAGAGATAGAGATATAGTTCAATGATAAAGCACTTGTCTAGGATGTGTGAGGTCCTGAATTTGATTCCCAGCAACATACACATGAATAATTATATAGAACTGGCAGGGTGAAATGATTCTAGAACTTGTTTCAGAATAGTTGGTAGTATGCAGTGGAAGGAAGTAGATTGGACTTCAGATGAAACAAGATCAGCCAGAGTTAATAATTGTTGAAGCTGAATGATAGATTTATAATAAAATGTATATACATATACCCTTACATGTGTTTGAAATTTTCTTCAAAATTAAAAAGGCTTTTAAAACAATGGCACTGCTGTAGAAATTAAAGGGAAAAAACAGTAGAAGAGTTTAAGTGTCCAGAAATAACCAAACCTAGTGGCACATGCTTGTAATTCTAGCTACACAGGAGGCTGGGGCAGGAGGATTGCAAGTTCAAGATCAGCCTGGGCAACTTAGTAAGACCCTGTCTCAAAATAAAAGTTAAAATTGGGCTGGGGATGTAGCTCAGTGATAGAACACTTGCCTAGGGTGTACAAGGCCCTGAGTTCTTTCCCCCACTACTGAAAAAAGAAAAGTCAAATACATATGCCCTATGACCTATGACTTCCAATGCGAGGTTGAGCTCCAAGAGATGCACTCATTTCTACTCACACAGAGGCAAGCTGTTACAGCATTTGCTAGGTGCCTTCCATGTGCCAGGCATTGTGCTTCGGTGAGAATACTACAGTGAAAAGAGACAAAATACTGTCCTCATGGAGCTGACATTCTAGTGGAGAAGACAGTCATTAAATAAAATAAATAAGTAAATGGTACCAGATGCAGTGGCACACACCTTAATCCCAGCAACTTGAGAGGCTGAGACGATAGGGAGAATTTGTCTCAAAATTTAAAAAAAGGAAAAAAAAGGACTGGGGCTGTGCCTCAGTGGTTGAGTGCCCCTGGGTTCAATCTCCGTCAGTCCAGCTCTATGGAAGTCTTTAATTGCTACTTAGTGTTCCTTTCGATAGGCATCTTATGAAAAATTCTCCTATTTATGAAAAATCAAAGTGGTTTACAGCTTTTTACAACTCCACAACGCAACTGACTAGTAATTGACTTCCCTATTTCCGCTCTTGTCCCCTCGCTCAGTAATGGTTGAAGTTGTGAATGGAGTGGACCAGATAGGTCTGTGCCTCTTTCCAGCATGAAAATTCTGCTTTCGTGATTTCAGATCTCTTAGTCTGTTCATACGGAATGGGAACTTGAGGCTCATCGTAGAATATAATGGATGCAGAAGGAATAACAGGTGAGGAAGCTCTTCACCAGGCTGACCTGCTAATTTGGGAGGATTTAAGAAGTTCTTGCACAGAATGGGATTGCCTCATTCATTCTTTCATTCAACCAGTCACTGAGTAAGTACCTTCTGCCTCGTAGGCCCTGTACACACAGCTCTGTTGTCCCCTCCTTCCTACTGTAAAACAATGTACCACCATTTTTTTTTTAAAGAAAGAGGGACAGTGAGAGAGAGAGAGAGAGAGAGAGAGAGAATCAATTTTATTTAGTTTTTCATGTTTCATTGCTCCACACTTAGTTCTGTACGTGGTGCTGGGGTTTGAACCCGTGTACTCGCACATGCCAGGCAAGCGCCATAACTGCTGAACCACTGCTCCAGCCCTTGTACCGCCATTCTTGACAGAGCCTGTCTGCTCTGTGGCTGTGGTTGTGCGATATGTGTTCTGAAACTGGGACAACCACAGCCTAGGAAGTCCCCTGTTCTCTCTTTGCCTCACTGTCTGTGTCTGATTCCTGCCTTCTTCCTCTACTTGCCATTCATACTTTGGGGCCTAATCAGAAGATACACTTTTGCATTTATCACTTCCTAATTCACTAATCATTTACTGTTTGTTTTGTTTTATTGTTTTGCCGTGCTGGGGATTGAACCCAGCATCTTGCACATGGTATAACAAGTGCTTTATAACTGAGCTACATGCCCAGGCCTTGAGGCATGTTTTTTACTTAAAATATGAACTGTTGGGGGCTGCAGCAGTGGGTCAGCAGTTATGGCACTTGCCTGGCATGCGTGAGGACATGGGTACAAACCCCAGCACCACATACACAGCAAAGTGTCAGAGCAACGAAAGCCGTGTGAAAAACTAAATAAAATTGATTCTTTCCTCTCTCTCACACAGTCCCTCTCTCTTTTAAAAACAAACAAAAACAAAAACAAATTGTTGGTTGATATAAATTCATTATAAAACCATTATTTTTTAAATATGCAAAATAAACCTCCACTTTCCCCATGGGTGCATGCGTAATTAACAATAGGTGGTGTTTACCATGTGCCAGGTACTTTCCAAGTACTTTAACCATATTAAGTCAATTTGTTAAAATAATCATATAAAGTAGGTAATATCACCAAAACCATTTTATACATTAGGGAAATTGAGGCTTGGGAAGATGAAAAAGCTTCTCCAAGGTTATACAGTTTGCGTATGACAAAATCAGAATCTGAACTCATGAAGAACAACTACTGAGCCAGCATCTATTACAATGTCAATCATGCAGGGTATGCTGACACATGCCTAATTCTGGCTACTGGGGAAGGATAGAAAGTTCAAGACCAGCCTGGGCAACACCATGTACACAACCAAGTGTCAAAAAAACAAAGCCCAGATGAAAAAAATAAATAAATAATTGATTCCTTCTTTTTCTCTCTCTTTCTCTTATTCTCTCCCTTAAAAAAAAAATTCCAGGGGCTAGAGTGGTGGCTCAGTGGTTTTGGCGCTTGCCTGGCAAGCACGAGGACCTGGGTTTAAACCCCAGCACCACATACACAATTAAGTGTTGGAAAAAACTAAAACCAGATGAAAAAATAAATAAAATTGATTCTCCCTCTTTAAAAAAAAAAAAAAGAGTAACCTAAGCCAGGTGTGGTGGTGCATGCCTTATAATTCCAATGATTTGGAAGTTGAGGCAGGAGGATCACAAGTCAAAGCCAGCTTGGGTAACTTAGTGAGACCCAGTCTCAGGCTGGGAGTGCGGTTCAGCGTTAGAACACCCCTCGGTTCAATCCCTAGTACTACAAACAACAACACTACAAAAAACTTCTGTTTTTAGAATCAGTCCAATCATTTCCAAGGTCAACATTCCAACTTCCTCCCCACCATACTTGCCTTCATTACCTTCTAACTGTTATACTGCTTCTCTTCCAGCTTCTGGAACGTGCCAACATCTTCCAACTCAGGACATTTGCATATGTACTTCCCTGTCGAAACTGAAGCTATCTAGGCTCTTAAGTTTCAAACTTGAATTCAGGTCTGGGAAGGTAGCTCAGTGGTAGAACACTTGCCAGCATCACCACAGAACAAACAAAACCCTTGGGTTCAATCATCTTTTCAGAGAGGCCAACCCTGGCCACCCTACACAAAAATTGTTGACAATGGCTCTCTACCTCACTTGGCATTACATCTTTGACCACCCATCTTAAGATGCATCTCTTCCTTCACCACCTTCATCACAATACCGATTTATTTTTTTCATAGCACAGTCACTATTTGAGGTTATCTTGTTTGTGTATTTTCTTCGTTAATTATGTGTCCACCTCTAGATTATAAGTCTTCATGAGAGCAGGGGCCATGTCTTGATCCTGACTCTATCTTCGGCAACCCAAACAAGAAACATTTGTGGAATAAATTTATGCAGCACAGAGTAAGGGTCATACACTGTTCTGCAGAATTTACGAATAACTTTACACTCAGTGAGAGGCTGGTTCCATTACCCACTTTACAGCTGAGGCAATGAAGGCACTGTGCAGTTGAGAAACTTGTCCAATCGGCAGAGTTGGACATCAGCGGAAATAAGTGCTTAGCCACAACGTGACGCTTTTTCTGTATACAAACAGTGGATGGATGAAATTGAACTGTGAATTTAAACGTGGATTCTCTGCGTCCCCGAATTACCCAGACCTTCCGCAAGGGGGTGCTCTCTCCCAGGCCTTGGCGCCAGTCATTCAAGGCGCGCACTCCCTGTGCGTCTCGGGCTCGCGCGCGCTGCCGCGGCACCGGAAGTGACTGAGCTTGCAAGTTCCCCCGGTCTCTTCAGGGGAAACTGAGGCCGGCTTGTTCGCGAGAGACGGCGCGAGCAGTCAGCCAGGTAGGCCGGCCCGGGTCCGCGACTCGGAACTCGGCCACGAAGAGCCCTCACGTCTGGAAACCACCCGGCCGATGAAGGGGGATGTGGCCCCCCTCGGCTCGCTGGGCTCGCAGGTGAGAGCGCCGCCTCCTCTGTGCGTGACAGGCGCAGCGCCCAATGGGAACCTTCGCCGTCCTGCTTCTGTGCCGACTGGACTCGCTAATTGGCTACGATGGGGCGGGCCGCCAGGGGCGAGACCCCTCCTCCCAGAAAGGTCTAGGGGGCGCCCCTGAGGGAGGGTGGTTGCCTAGCAACGGGGCGGTGGCTCGGCGGGTACCCGGCCTAGCGAGCGCGAGAAGCCGCTAGGCGGTAGCCCACCCACCCCGGGCTCGGGAGAGGTGCATCCTCCCAGCACCCAAGCCCTCCCGGGGCCTGCAGGAATCCGCGCTGGGCCTGTCCCCAGGAAAACGTGGACTCAGCTGTGGGGCCCTCGAGCAGGCCTCGACCCCTCTTCCTGACCGGAGGAGAGGCCCAGCGCCTCCCCCTCAACCCGTCTTTGTGCAGGGTGCCGGCGGCCATTGTGTCCGGGCGGGGAATGGAGGACCTGGCAATCCCCCACCGCCACATCCAGGGCCTTTGGGGAATTCAAAGAAAACCAGCGGCGTTTGTGGGGGGTCTCCGGCCTTCAGCCTCCCGGAAAGGCCCGGGGGTGGCCTTTCCGAAGTCAAATCGCAGATCCGGGGCAGTTTCTCCCTCCCTGCATCGCTCATCGAAACCTTGAGATCCATTGAGAAGTCCCTTCAGGGTTTCGGAAGCCTCACCCAGGGCTGGTACTTAAATAGAGAGAGGAGAAGATAAAAAAAAAAAACAAAAAACAAAAAACCAACTACACCGAACCCACACCAGCCACCTCCGGGAGAGTTCCCCTGACTCCCAGTAGGAGGCGGAGAGCCAAGGGGCGTGCAAGAGCGAGGGGGCTGGGCTCCCGGGTGGCTGGAGGCCGCGGTTGCAGAGCGGAGAGGCCGTCCTCGATCCCGGCGATGCGAGGAGGAAGCCAGCAAGGGGGCAGGTTCCTGAGCTTCGCAATTCCTGTGTCGCCTTCTGGGCTCCCAGCCTACCGGGTCGCATGATCCCTCCGGCTGGAGCTGGGTTTTTTGCCAGCCGCCGCGAGGCCGGCTGAGTTACCGGCAACCCGGCCGCCGCCTCCTCTCCCGACCTATGATACAAAAGATCTTCCGGGGGCTGCACCTGCCTGCCGTCTCCAGAGACGGATTTGAATGTAGGTGGTGCGGGCGGGGGGTGGGGTGCAGACTGCCCTTGGGGGTGACTTTCCGAGGAAGGTATTTCGGAGAAAAGGGGGTGGCCAGGGTAAAAAGGACGAATGGGATGATTCACAGCCTACTGGTCCTTTCAGTTCGACTTCATTGAAGTCTCTTGGAACCTGGACCCAGACCTTCATAAGAGCCACAAAGAAATCAATTTGGGTACCTGGTGGGGAATTGATATGTTGTAGGGTAAATGACATACATATTAATTCTTTTTTTTTCTGAAGATCTTTCTCTCTCTTCAGAACCTTATCTTGGCTTTGGATCTTAGAAGAGAATCACTAAGCAGAGACCAGACTTCAGTGAGTGAGCAGGTGTTTTGGACAATGGACTGGTTGAGCCCATCTCTATTATAAAAATGTCTCAGAGCAACCGGGAGCTGGTGGTTGACTTTCTCTCCTACAAGCTTTCCCAGAAAGGATACAGCTGGAGTCAGTTTAGCGATGTGGAAGAGAACAGGACTGAAGCCCCAGAAGGGACTGAATCAGAGGTGGAGACCCCCAGTGCCATCAATGGCAACCCATCCTGGCACCTGGTGGACAGCCCCGCGGTGAATGGAGCCACAGGCCACAGCAGCAGTTTGGATGCCCGGGAAATGATCCCTATGGCAGCAGTGAAGCAAGCACTGAGGGAGGCAGGCGACGAGTTTGAACTGCGGTACCGGCGGGCATTCAGTGACCTGACATCCCAGCTCCACATCACCCCGGGGACAGCATATCAGAGCTTTGAACAGGTAGTGAACGAACTCTTCCGGGATGGGGTAAACTGGGGTCGCATTGTGGCCTTTTTCTCCTTCGGCGGGGCACTGTGCGTGGAAAGCGTAGACAAGGAGATGCAGGTATTGGTGAGTCGGATCGCAAGTTGGATGGCCACTTACCTGAATGACCACCTAGAGCCTTGGATCCAGGAGAACGGCGGCTGGGTAAGAACCACGCCCCTTGTGTGTCCCTCTTTGGAGATCTCCAACAACCCTTTCATTCTATCTCTTTCTGCTGTGTTGGGTGATTGTTGGAGATGTTGATTGTTAGGAGACCTGCCTGGCTTCATTTCACCCCAAGAGGTGAACTGTTTGAAAATGTGGATAACCCAGTTCCTGAAGGATCCACATCTTTTCATTCTGGTCACCCTCATGACCCCACTCTTTCATACTTGTGTTCCTGTTTCTTAGCAAAGAATAACGTAGCTTGTATATTCATTTGGCTCAAAAGCTTTGAGAGTGGGAAGTTTGTCTGGTGTTTCTCTCCCCCTGACACCATGCAGAGGGGTTGTAAACAGAATGCCTGGAGAAGTCACTGAGCTGATGACCCATAAGCCCCTTCATTTTCTCCTCCCACAAAGGTGTCAGTCCTGTCCTGGCTACCCTCCCTTTATTCAGAGTTTGCCTGCATAGTACTCTTCTCAGACCACTTGACCAGGCAGGAGTTCACTGGCTTGTGTAGCTAAGGATTGTCTGATTTTAGGGCAGTGTAGGCTGTGCCAGTCATGTTTGTGCTGTCCCTGAGTTCATTTTCTCTAAAGTGTGCAAGTTTCTGCATGGTTGGCCTATTTGTGGAGCTCTTGCTGTGTCACACATAAGCCCTGGGACTTTGCACCTCACTGCCCCAGCTGCTCTGCGTGTTACTTTCCCACCAGAGCCCAGAGGCCTCCTCATCAAGCACTGTTTGCTGGCAAAGCAAGAACCCAGTCTGAGGGGCCCTGTAGAACACTAAGGTACCATACTGGACATGGATATAAGTCCTGACTATCTTAACTGACCCTGTGACCTTGGCTGTGCTGGTTTACTGTCTTAAGCCTTGGTTTCCTCCACTAAAAACGTGGCACGCTCCCCTAGCCTTGCAGAGTTTGTAAATCTTGGAGATAATGTGAACACAGTAACTGACACCAACAAGTTCCTTTTGGAATCCACCTGCCCATCACCAAGTCAGGTGAGAAGAGATGAGAGCTTCTTTTACTGATGGTCCCAATAGGCAATTTTTACTCTTCCTCATTGAACTCTGTCCTATTTCCTTGCTTATCTCCCTGTTTAGGTGATGTTGGGGCTTATGAGCGGTATTCTGTTCCTTTAGAATATGCAGAGAACCAACAGGCTGTGGAAAATAAGTCATCTATTGAAGGAGCTGAGGTGAAGGGGCCTTGCACCGAGGACTCAGGAATGTCAAGAATGCAATTGTCCATAGGCTATGCCTAGGGCGTGGCAGGCACTTCACTTTACCACTAAGCAAGAGAACTCCTGGGTTTGCCCTGGAACCCCACACCCTGTCTCATTTCCCATTTCTTTGTAACTTTATCAACTCTTCCTCACTGCCAGCTCTTGTAAAAAGGCAAGGGGGTGAAGTCAATGGAGGTCAGGTGACTAGGGGTGGAGTTGGGGGAGGTAAAAATGGTGGGAGGTAGTAGCAGGCTCATTTGAGCTAAGGATGACCAGACTTGAAAGCCGGTCTGTAAATGAGCTCCCTGTGGGGATAAATGATTAAATAGTTTGTATGGTGACCACCCCTATTCCCTCCTGCTTTGATTCTCTTTTGGGGCAAATATTTGTTCAGCTGATTACAGAAGGGACAGGATTCCAGTGTTTTAGACACACCCTCTGAGGCATCTCCAGGTAGAGTTAGGCCTTTTGCCCTCTTTGCCTAACTATTGTCTTTGGCTTGTTGTCCTAATACCAGGTGGGTTGTGGCCAGCTATAAACAAAAGACAGTCTGGAAGAGGTGCCTAGTCTGCCATCCAACCTCTGTAGAGGGCTACCCTGACCACAGAATTGGCAGCTGCCCAGTTTTGCATGTGAAAGGAGGCTTAGACACAGCAGCTCTGGGCAGGCAAGTTCATTAGGTTTCCACTGGATTGAAATTCCATCTTCCATCTCTTTGCTCAAGAATTATCAGAATTATCAGAGCCCGTTGGGCAACATACCACATGTCACTTCCTTTTGGTGAACAGAGGGGATGTGTGCAGAAGAGCCAGTTATGTCAGAACCATTTCTGGGTATGCATTCTTCCTTTGAGGCCAGGGGTTTGTAAAGAACATTTGACTCAGGATCCTTTAAGCCCGGGTAGAAGAAATCTGCCCACTTCCCTCTCAGGTGCTGTCCTGTTCTGAGTTGTACAGACTGCCAGCTGCGGTGGCATTTCAGAACCTTCCTGGAGGCTGCAGCTGCAAGATCCTTGAGTGTAGGAGTTACTGGGCTGTTCCACCCAGGGATGTGCTCTAAATTTAGCATCCTACAGGAAAGGGGAAGGAAATTAGCCTTTATTGAGTACCTCTTATATATTGGGCATTGTGTTAGGTTCTTTACTTATGCAACTTATTTATTAAGCATCTACTACAAGGCAAGTAGTATGCTTCTGGCCCTAAGCCAGACACAGTTATCGTCTGTCATGGAAATGACATGCTTTTTCATATATTCCGCACAGAAAATTTCCAAGGTATGTGTGTTTCTTCCCGGTTTACACATGAAGCTCCTGGTGGCTAAGTGACTGACCTTAGGCATCTCTCAGCCAGTTAAATGTCTGAGAATTTATATTAAACTTGGCCTAACTCCAAAGCTGAAATACTTTCCTCCATCTCAGGTACAGAGAATAATAAAGTAACCTGTACAGATGAGCATAGAGAGCCAGAGATGCCATTGCATCAAGCAAAACATACCTATGAAAGTGCTCATGCTGGATTGTGATCCTTGCATTGTTTAGGTAACTGGGGGAAGGACAGTACCTTGTCATCAGTAGCAGGTTCCCAAAAGTATGGGTGGCCTCAGATTCTGGCACTGGTAGAACTCGAACATGGCAGGTATCAAGTGGGTGTCAATGTTTTCCCCAAAGTGGGCTTCTTGTTGGCCCTGCCAATAGATGACAGTGGTGCGTGTGCATGAAGGTGCCCTACCTTGGTATCTGCTTAATTGCAGGGTGATGCACTAAGGACTGGAATTCCAGCCTGTAGCCACACTACCACCTGCTGAGTCACCTGGAGAAATGCTGAACCTGTTGGTCTCTCTCACCTGTAAAATGGAATAATGATAGCCAGCTGCAATAGCTTGACTCTAGTAAAGAATCTAGAATAAAAGCCCTTCCCCTACCTTAATTGTAGGGTAGAAGCAATTCTTTTAATGAATGGGCTTCCTCCCTCAGGGAACTGAACTTTGCCCCTTGAGTTACTCCTTAAAACCAGTTCCAGAAATATTCACTAGACTGTTGTATGAGCTTTCCAGTGGGAAGGTGGGTCAGAACCCAAGTGGTTCAGGCTACTTTCGGATAGCTGTCCCTGGAGAAACCCTTGAGTCTGGTGGGAGGCACCATCACTGAAAGCATTATACAAGGGTGGGTAGGAAGAGGACATAAAGTTGGCCTTCCCCAGGCTGCGTGGCTGCGTGGTCTCTCTTCTTGCCTATTCTTTCTTCTTTGGCATGGATATATGCTTAGTTGAAGCACCTCAGGTCCCTTTGCAAATGTTGGCAATTCTGTGGTTTTCTTGGGGAAACCCCATTAAGAAACCCCAAATGTGGAAATTTTTAGTAATCTCATTCAGGTACCAAAATGAGGTACAAGTGTCTCAGGGGCTCTCCCTTGGAACACCCACTTCTTATGAGTATGCATTGTAGGTTTCTCTGTTGCCATCACAGGGTTTTCCAGACTTCCTAGGAATAATTTCCCCAGTAGCCCAATGGAGCCCTTCAGCTTCTGGTTGAAAATTACCCAGGTATTTTTTCAGGGGGCCCCTGTGGAACCCAGAGGGCTTTCTTGACTATCTTGTGGGCCATCGATTTGTTTGTTCTATATAAAGCAGCAATTGTTATAGCACCCTTCCCCAGAAGATATCTGTCCCAAGGATAGTGGACTCAAGCATTCTCCTCTGTGCCCAACCTTCCTGGTTTTTCCAGCACCCTGAGCTTTCCATCATGGCTCATTCTTTTATCAATTGTGGTTTTGTTTGGGTTTAGCGTTGCATAGATATAGGGGTGATTCCCAGTGTGCTGCTCTTCTAGAAGCAGAAACTTCTACTCCCTTAATTTGGTAGGGCCTCTGTCCCTACCCCTAACCTCCACGCTAAGTCCATGGCATCCTTCCTAACTCCCTCCATTTTGTTAGAAGGAGTTGTACTGTCCTAGACCATCTTCTCTGCTGTCCCAGTAGCTCACAGTCTGTCCCATTCCCAGGTGGCAGACCTGAGTCAGACAGTCCCCTGGGTTTTTCTGTTTAGCCTGGGCAAGAGAAGACCCAGGAGAATATGTTGCCAGCTTCAAGTGTGTGAAGGAAGGAGGGACCCAGCCTTTTTTACTGGTATGGCCCCCAGCAAAACTAGCATAAATGAAAAGAAACTAACAATGGTAGAGTTTTAAGTTAGCACAGAGAGGACATTTCTAACAACTCCTTTCTTGGGGTTAGGAGCTTCTTCAGGGTGGAGTCCACATCTTGTCCATACTTGTTTCCTTAGCACTCAGCACAGGTCTTGGGCATAGCAGCACCTAATGAAAGAGATTCTCAATTTCCGAAGAAACAAACCTTATCAAACCAGAATAACAATTATGAGAGTGGACCTTTACCTAATCATTCATTCATTGATTTGATATTTATTGAGTTCCTACAGTATGCTAGGATGTCCTAAGTACTGGGGTATAGCAATTAAACAAAACTAAGTTTCTGTCCTCTTGGAGCTCACAATCTACTGTGGAAAGACACAAAAAATGCATAGTTAGATAACGGCATTTCTATCAGTGATATACTACATATACCATAGTGGGCCCATAGATATGGCCTTGTGATACCAAATCCATCTTAGTTTGTCTAAGTATACTGTGCTGTTCACATAGCAACCTAAGCTCCCAACGACACATTTCTCTTATCCCTGTTGTTAAATGATGCATGACTGTACATAGATGTATCAGGTGATCATTAAGTTCTGTGAAGCAAATAAGGCAGGTTGGGGCATAGGGCATGCCTGGTTGGGGCATAGGGCATGCCTAGCAAGGCAGGGTAGGGCTGCAATTTTAAAAGAGTGATCAAGGGCTATGGATGTAACTAGTTCAATGATAGAGCACTTGCATAGCATCACAAGACGCTTGGGTTCAATCCCAAAAATGTGACCAAAGAAGGTGTAAGGGAATGAGAAATTACTTCCTCCACCCTTCTGGAAAATTGATGTAAGAGAGATTAACAGGAGGGAAAAAAACCATGTTAATTAGTCATATATGCCTGGAGTCTCATAAAATATGAGAATGAAAAGAAGGACCAGATGATTGAAGGTTATATAGTGTGCTGAACTACTGTAAGGAATAGGGGCTTGGAGCTTGGGGAAGGCAGGGTGACAACCCAAATTATGAGAAGGTGAGGGGGGAATCATATGATGAATAAATATTGCCTTGTGCAAATAAAGTGACTCGGGTCATAAGTTGTTGTCTAGAGTAGCCCTCTTCCTGATATACTTTTGCATCTACCGATTTAAGTTTCTTTGACAAAAAGACAGCATTTCAGAGCCTACTCATGAGTCTTCAGTTTCTCAAAATAACCAATTCAAAATATGACAAAATCTAGCATTGTGCCTCACACCTGTAATACCAGCTACTCAAGAAATGAGGCAGGAGGGGTTGGGGATTTAGCTCAGTAGCAGAGCGCTTGCCTAGTATGCACAAGGCCCCGGCAAAGCCCCAAGTTCATTCCTCAGCCCTGAGGATAAAAAAAAAAAAAAGTAAAGAAGTGAGGCAGGAGACTCTCAAGTTCAATACCAGCCTCAGCAACTTAGCAAGGCCCTTAGTAACCTAGGGAGATCCTGTTTCAAAATAAAGCGTTAAAAGGGCTGGGGATGGGGACATAGCTCAACGGTAGAGCTCCACTGGTTTTAGTTCAATCCCCTTGGTCTTGTTTTCCAAGTGTTGTCTTAATCACTTCTACCTTCACTATCAAAGCCACTATGTTTCTACCTGATATGTATTTATTTTCAACTGGTATAGTATGTATGTGTGTGTGTGTATTTATGTATAAACATATATATGTATAAATATGTATATTTATGTATAAATATATATGTATAAATATGTATGTTTATGAATGAAGAATACTTTGGGGTTGGCATATTGTGATTTCCTACCATCCTACTTGGCTGTTATGTCTTGAGCCCTAAAAAAGGTATTACCTACAGATGTTATTTGAGCCAAGACCTGAAGGAGATGAAAGTGGGGAGGACTTGGATCACTATAGAGAGTATTTCAAGCCAAGCAGAGAGAGGGAATATATTCAGGAGGAAATGTGCTTGTCATTTTCAAGGATGGGCAAGGAGGACAATCTCACTGGAGAAGAAACACCAAGGGGCAGAATAGTAGGAGGTAAGTTGAAAGAATGGCTGTGGGGAAAGAGTGAGAGATATCTGGGAGACTAGGGTACCTAAAACATTATAAGCCATGATGAAGATTTGGCTTTGGAAGGAGAGAAAGACCAAGAGAAGGTTTGGAGTAGGGAAAATAATGCTCTGAACTCTTCAAGAGTGGCAGCAGGAAACCTAGTAAAGAGGCTGATGCAACTGCCAGGTGAAAAAACATAGTAGCTTTGATAGTGAAGGTAGAAATGATAAGATACACTGGAAAACAAGACCAGACTTGCACATGAGGTGTTGATGGGTCCGTCCAGCCATCTTGGAAGCTGGTTTTCAACTACTTGAAAATCCTAGAATCAGGGCTGAACAAGCTAGCTGTTTTTGAGGAATAGCTCTTTCCAACTTTGGTATCCTGATGAGTGGTCTTCCTCCATTCTAGTGGTATTTCTGTCTGATAACTGCATTTTGTCTGTGTTGAGGTTCCATTTCATCCAGGTCTAGGTATGTGACCTTGGGCAAGCTCCTTCAACCTTCCTGAACTTGGGGGCAAACAATAATACCTTCTTCATAGGGTGATGATGAAGACACAAAGAGATATGCCAGAGATGTCTGGTACCATGTTGGTTTTATAATTTTTATTTTCTTGATCATAAAGCTCATCACATCAGAGACTGTTAACTGATGAGTTTTGTGCATTTGTGTGTGTGTATGAAAGAGAGTGTACTGGGAATTGAACCCATGGGCACTTTACCACTGAACTATATCTCTAGTCCTTTTTATTTGGAGACAGGACCTTGCTAAGTTGCTGAGACTGGCCTCAAACTTGTGATTTTCCGCCTCAGCCTCTTGATTCACTGGGATTACAATAGAGTGCAATAGCAGGGCTAACACTGAATCTTGAGCATCCATTCTCTTTATTATTCATAGTGACCCATAGACACAGCCTCAGAGCAGACCCTAGCAGTGTTCCTGTCATGGTAGGAGGTTCACAGTGTTTGTCTTATATGGAGGTCCAAGCACTTTCTGGTCTTCAACTCCAAATCCAAGTTCTACTCTCAACAGTCTAAGCATAGCCAAGTCACTTCTCTCTCTAGGCTCCAGTTTCCCCTCTGCAAGATGGTGGGCTTGACATAGATCGCCTAGGAATCCTGTTTCTCGCAGGTCTCTGGCCTTGTGGTAGATTTCACTTAACATTAAGGCATCTTTCACATGAGTTGTGTTTTAGGATGGCTCTTTCCCGTCAATAGATGCAGCATCTTAACTAACCCCAGTGTCAGCTCCACCTCGACATAGCACATTGCAATTTACAAAGTTTTTCTTTTTGAGCCTTATAGCCACTCAGAGAGGTGAGCAGAAAAGATGTTATATCCATTTCACAGGAAGCATATCTGGTGTACATGATTTCACTACTCTGTTGCTGTGTGACCTGGACAAGTCTTTTACCTTGTAAATGTCTATAACAGTAGCACTTTCTTCTGAAGATTCAGTGGGTTAATTCATGTCCAGAGGCTCTGAACAATAATGGTTGCTGGCAGCAGCAGTAGCACCATCATCTTCCTGGGGTCCCTTCGGTTACTTTTTTTGCCCTACCACTTCTAACATATCGATTTTTGCAAATAGTGTTTTCATAGAAAGAAGCTGCCTTTGGGACCTGCTGCTACTTGGTTTCATCTCTGATGAGACTCTCAGACCAAGCTCACAGTGAGCTCCAAGCTACAGAGCGTTTTGGGCAGACTCTGGAGCTCCTCTCGGAACTAGAGGTTTTTCTATGGCTCTTCAGGAAATGCCATTGCAATGACTTCCATGGACTGCTTCCTGTCCCAGCCCAGCAGCCAGATTCCTGCCTGCAGGAGTGTGGAAACTGGAAAGTAATGTCCCTAGAGACTCCCCAGCTACTTTTTTTGGACATAGCCCTCCCTTTCCTCTTGTCAGTTACTTTCTTTACTCCCACCTCCCTCCCCCTCAATCTAGCTTCTCCCCTCCAGCCTGTGATTCTCCCTTTAAGATTTAGAAAATACCTCTCTATTCCATGTTGCCAGACTGTTCCCCTAGCCCACCATCGGCTATGGGGGTGAGTCAGAACTCCTGGATTCCCTCCGTGGCTTCATCACTCTAGAGCAGTTTCAATCTTGGACTCCCCATAGAGGGCATTAAAACTGTCACTTGGAGTGCCCTGTGTCATCCATTAACTGAGTTCCCCCGGAGTTACCAGCCCACCCCTGCGTAAGACAGAGATCCCCAAGAGTGATCTCTGAGGTTTGGCATGTATAAATCCTCCTCTTGGAGATTGATTACAGAAGGTGGAATGAAACAGAGCCTGTCACCCCCTCCCCCAGTCACCTTTCTAGGGGAAGCTTAGAAGGTTGAAAACCTTGTTGGACAATCATCTGAGGAATGGAAGCTGGCCTGGGAGGGGATTGGAATGTACTCAACTATGCCTCAGATCCTTTGTTCTACTCTTGAAAGGGAAACATTCCCCTCCCTCCTCCCTGGCCACACACACGTGCCTTTGTTCCCCAAGTCAAGAGTCAGGCAGGGCCAGGAACACAGTGTCCCTTCCAAGGAGCCTAACTCTACTCCCTAGAGGCTGGCCACTGGTAAGTGGAACAGGGATTTTTGCCCAGGAGCCCACAGCCTCCTATCCTTTCCACAGAAGAGTGTTTCAGAGGCTGAAAACTGGACTACAAACAGCTGCCTAGGAACTTCTCTGGAATTTTTACATGGGATGCCCGTGTCTCAGGATCAGCAGTCCTTTCCTCTTATTCTGCTTGGTGATGAATATTATTGTTAACATTGCTATTAATAGCACCTAACTTTTATTGCGTGCTTAACTCTTATGCCATGCATTGTTCAGAGTGCTTTACATGTATTAATTGATTCCATTCTCACAGCAATGCTCTGAAGTAAGTACTATTATTATCCCCTTCTCAAACATGAGGAAACTGCTGGCCATAGTAGTGCACACCTGTAATCCCAGCCGCTGGGGAGGCTGAGGCAGAAGGATCGCAAATTCAAGGCCAGCCTGGGCAATTTAGCAAGGCTCTGTCTCAAAATTTAAAAAAGCTGGGCATGTTGCCTAGGGGTAGAGTGTTTGCCCAGCTTATGTGAGCCCCTGGGGTTCTATCCCTAGTGCTGCCCCCCAAAAAAAGAAACAGATATAAAAAAGTTAAGTAAGTTACACGAGGTAACCCCGTTATTAATGGCAAAGCCTGGGAGAGTAGCTTCCATGCACCCTCCTTCTTTTTTTTTTTTTTTTTTTGTCCCTTTTATTTTTGTACTGGGGACCAAACCCAAGTCTTACACTGAGTGCTTTACAACTGAGCTATATTCCCAGCCTTTGTTGTTGTTGTTATTGTTTTGTGTGTATGTGTAACACTGGGGTTTGAACCCAGGGATGCTTTACCACTAAGCTGCATCCCCAGCCCTTTTTACTTTTTATTTTGAGATAGAGTCTTGTCAAGTTGCCCAAGCTGGTCCTAAACTGTGATCCTCCTGCCTCAGCCTCCCAAGTAGCTGGAATTACACACATGTATCACCATGCCTGGTTTCAAGCTTTCACTTTTAATTACTGTACTGTGTTCCCTCTGCCAGTTCACCAGTGTCTAGATGATTATTGGCACTTACCCATTGTTCACTACAGGACAGGCCTTTATTGACATCTTCTCTGTGCTATTATCCCAACAACCTTATCATTATAAGACACTGAGATTTGGAGGGCTTGCAGTTAGCAGTAGGCAGAATCAGAATTTGAAGTCAGCTCTGTCTTACTCTGAAGCCCGTGCTTTTTATCACTAATTCTTAAAAATCCTACAAGCATAGACGATAGCTTCATTTTACTGTTGAGAAAACAGGCTCCAAAAAAAAAAAAAAAAAAAAAAAAGGAATATGCCCAGGCCTTCACAGACGAGTATCAGGAAGAATTAGCATTCAAACTAGGGATGGCTTCAAACCTCTCCATCACCTTAGTAGAATGCAGCATAGCGACAATTCCTTTTCTGTGCATTGTAATGCTTTACAATTTACCATACTCCTTTATATCCATCATTTCCCAGTGAGATAAGTGAGTTAGATGTTCACCTTCATTTCTGGGGAGGAAGTAAGATAAGGGGGCTTGTTCCATGGTAAGTGGCAGCCTCAAACTTAGAATCCATGTTCTTGCTTTTAACCTTGTGTAACCAATGTTGCTTGCCTCTTCTGAGGCTGGCTTTATTGCTTGAAGCTGTCCTAGGAGTTTTGTCTTTGGGGTATGTGAGGAAATCCTGATGAATGCCTTAAATGTGCTAAGTGTTGGGATACTATGGCTGTGATGGTGAGTGGGACTGAAACCATCTCTCAGTTGTCTGTGTCAGTGCTCCACACCTTGGACCTGGCTAGTGTCCCTTTGCCATCTGAATAAGTCTGTATGATGCTTACCTGGAATGTGGGTGGACATGGGTTCAAACCCCAGCACCACATACAAAACAGAGTGTAGGATCAATGAAAGACACATGAAAAAGTAAATAAAATTGTTTCTCTCTCTTTCTCACTGTCCCTCTCTCTCTTAAAAAAAAAAAAAAAAAAAAAAAAAAGCTCTTTACCTCTCAGAGGCCAAGAAGCAGAGAGAGAGAAAACCACATGAGAGAGGTGAGAGAGGAAGGGACCAGGGTCAACTAGGCCCACCTCCTAAAGTTTGCACCACCTGCTAGTAGCCCAGTAAATTATGAGTCAGTCAGAGTCAATCAAGAGATCATTCCAGAGTTAGAGCGGTGGCTCAGTGGTTATGAGGCACTCCTGGCATGTGTGAGGACACAGATTCAAACCCCAGCACCATGTATACATTGAAGTGTCGGAGCAACGAAATCCACATGAAAAATAAATAAAATAAAATTCATTCTCTCTTCTCTCACTGTCCCTCTCTCGTTTAAAAAAAAAAAAAAAAAGGAGAGATCATCCCACCCAGCTGGGCACAGTGGCGCACACCTGTAATCCCAGTGATCAGGAGGCTGAGGCAAGTTCAAAGCCAGCCTCAGTAATTAGTAATTTAGCAAAGCCCTGAGGAACTTAGTGAGACAGTGTCTCAAAATAAAAAATGAAAAGGGCTAGGGATGTGGCTCAGTTCAATCCCTGGTACAAAAAAAAAAAAAAAAAAATCATTCCATTGATGAGTTAGAGTCCTCATGATCCAAACTCTCGAAGATCCTACCTCTGGACACTGCTACATTGGGACCAGGCTTTCAACACATGAGTGTTTTTGGAGGGACATATCAGATCCAAACCATTAACAGTATGTGTTGGATTACTTTTAACACACATAGACAAAACCCTGGACTCGTTTGAAACAGCTTGACTTCTTGCTGGTGGCATAAAACTGGCAAATCAGCTTCCAGCTCTCATCCATAAGCTTGAGGTGATAGTGACAACCTATTAGAGTAAGCAAGGCATAAATGAGAAAATGAAATGTGTTTTTTAGTAATAATAACAGATATTATATATTGAATGCTTGCTTGGACTGTGCCAGGGGCTGTGTTTATGCCCTTGATATAATCTTATTTGGTCCCCACAACTGTGGAGAATTCTGGGCTCAGAGAGACTCCATAGTGTATCCATAGTAACACATCATGTAAGAGACAGAACTGTCTTACACTAAGATGTGTCTGGTGCCAAAGCTTATCTTTAAGTCACTGCTTTTTTGCAGCCCTGGACTAGGTTATTTAACCCTGTGTACCTGACCCAGGGCCCAGAGTTGGACAAGGGTTGGCCCAGGGTCTGCTCAGTGAACATAAAGGGTTGTTGCTATTAGATGCAGGTTAGGCAAAAAAAAAAAAAAAAAAAAAAAAAAAAGTCTCTCTCCTAAGGAATCAAAGTCATCTGAAGTAGTAGGAATAGACCCAAAACTTGATGAATGGCTTGTGCCAAATCTGCAATATAGACTCTAAAAGCAGAAGTCAGACCCACTGGCTGCATCCCATTTGGCTGTGCCCTGGGCCTCTGCAAATGTGGCCACTTCCACCGTCAGCCACTCTCAGTCTGCATTATCACCTTGCTCTTTTTCCCTGGCCAGCTGTATTGCCAATCTAGATACTGTTCTGCTCCAGCAGTGGAAAGGGTCAGGAAGTGCAGAGATCACTAGGGGCTTGAATAATCACAGCTTTCTCAGCAATGTAACTATGGACACAGCTCACACTGACACTTCAGTCTTCTCTTCTGTAAAATAAAAATAATAGTAGTTAATCTCTTCCTCATAGGATTGCTGTTTTTCCTCTACCCAGATCTCTCTTCCTCTAGGTCTGATTGGGGCTGTCTTATCATTCAGGCCTCAACTTAAACATCACTTCTCTAGAGGCCTCCCATGTTTACATGTTTACTGTCTATCTCTTCCAGGAAAACATAAACTCCCAGAGTATAGGGGCTGTGTCTTGTTTTCCCCTTCATTGCTAGCATCTAGCAGAGTGCCTGTCACATAGGAGATATTCACAAATATTTGTGGAGTAAAAGACTGTGTGGATACAGTAGGCTCAGTCAATGTTAGGCATTGTTAACTATTAGGAAAGTGTGGTGTATAAAGGCTGTGAGGAGGAGAAAGGAATGTGTCAAGGGCAGGGTAGATGGGTAAAAACCATTCAGACAGATCAGGAGGGCCAATGTGTATGAAACATTTGGGAGATGTAGAGGAGGCACACTGACCTGAACTGAAGAGGATTTGGGCTGGCAGTAAAGCTGGTCAGGCACAAAGGTGTGGGTGACGATGACAGAGGCCTCTGGGCAGAGGATGGGGATGGCTGATGGTAGAAGCAGGTCCAATGGGAAAAGGCCCAGAGTACCCATAGGATTCAGTCAGGTCTGCAGTAAACCCTGAGAAGAATCCCTTCTCAGTAGGGCTCCCCAGGCTGAGCAACAGAGATAAAAGCCAGAGGCACTTGTGACTTGCAGATTAGGTAGGCTGCCCTGGTTGTTATTTTGGGGCTCAGAGCCAGGTGCAGATTCAAAGGATTGATTGAAGTCTTTTGGCAACTCTGGTCTCAGCAGGGTAAACATCACCTGTCTCCTTCCACCTGCTGCATCAATGCCAGGAAGGTACCCTGGGCAGGCCCGAAGGGTCCTAACTTTCTTGCTATCCTGGTAGAGTAAGAAATACCCTCAAGGAGAAGACACTCCTTTCCTGCCCTACAGCGCCCTCTCTGAAGGGGTCTGATGATTACAAAGTATCTCCTGCCCAAGAGTTCCTCCATGGTTGCTGTCTAAGTAAGGCAGAGGTGGAGCCCTGGGAGCCGTTAACAGCTGGGCTCAGCTGGGGGGAGGGGTCAGTTTGGGAGCAGGTGCAGATTTCGGGGAGGGTGGGGCCTGAAGGGAAGTAGGGATCTTGGTAGGCTGCAAAATTTCCCTCCCCATCCCCCAGTCACAGCTGGCTTCTCCAGGAACCTGATGACCTAGTTACAGTGCTTAGAAAAAGTTAGCTTAGCTAACAGGCTATGCCAGTCTCTCCTCTTTGAGGCTTCTTGGGTCCAGAAGGTACCCTGGCATTTCCCTAAGGGGGTTCCATGTGAAGGGCATGTACCCTGTCACATGTACAGGCTTCTTGCCCAAGGGAGGAAAGTGCCAGCAAGGCTTCTTCCCTTCTTCCTTGGTATGCTTCCCCACTAATCCCAGGGGGAAAAGACCCAGGTCACCACCCTCTTCTGTGTTGGTGGGGGATGATGGGTAGTAAGTGAAGGCTACCAACTTCTTCCCTTTGGGTCATCAGAGAGGGAGAAACTCCATTGCCCTGGGGATAGCTTGAGTGTACCTAACTCTTTTCTCTCCTTTTCTCCTCATCTAGTGGCATGTTAAGACCTCATAGAAAAGGGTAAGGAAGATTCTGCTAAGGGCTATGGTGGCCTGGAACCTCCCAGGGAGCAGCTGTTTCTAGTATTTTTCTGTTGTCTACTTTGCCAGTGCCTCCTTAAGAGAAATTTTATCACTGTTAAGGAGTAAGTTACAGGGGCTAGAGTGGTGGATCAGCGGTTGGAGCACTTGCCTGGCATGTGTAAGGACCCAGGTTCAAACCCCAGCACCACATACACAACTAAGTGTCAGAGAAACAAAGACTAGATGAAAAAATAAATAAGATTGATTTTCTCTCACACTCTTTCCCTCCCTCTCTCTTAAAAAAAAAAAAAGTCAGTTACAAAATTTGACAAATTCCTTAGCCAATTACTTATTCTCTCCCAGCCTAGTTTCCTTGTCTACAAAAAGTAGTAACAATACTAGTGCTTTTCTTGAAACACTGGTGGGCATGAAAATAACTGATATGATGCATGGAGCACTTAGCATGGACCCTGGCATTGAGTAATTACTCAACTCAATAGCTACTATTGTTACTGTTCTTACCAAGTTGCAATCACAGGTGATCAAGTTGCTGTGAGGCTATTGTACTTACTCTCCAAAAATAAATTTTCAGGCTGACAGAATGATGGACATCCTTTGTTTTGTTTTACTTTTAGGTATCAGGGATAAAATCCAGAAGCACTCAACCACTGAGCCACATCCCCAGCCCTTTTTATTTTTCAATTTGAGACAGGGTCTTACTAAGTTGTTTAGGGCCTCGATAAGTTCCTGAGACTGGCTTTGAACTTGTGATCCTCCTGCCTCAGCCACCCAAACCTCTGGGATTACGGGCGGCACCATACCCAGCTGTAGACATCCTTTGGACCAGAGCTTGGAGATCTTAAGACTCCTAAAACTGGAGGTCTTGGCTCACAACTTTGTCTCCCACCTCCTCCACTAGGACCTCATGTTATAACTTGTACAGTTTGGCCAGTGTTGTTGACTTAGGCATTTGTCAGTGGGGCATATTTTCTCTGATCCTTGCCAAAGATCTACAGGAAGGCAGGGACCACCTTGTTTGTTGCCTGTTTGGAAGACTTAATGAGTTAAATATTTAACATTCATAGGAACGTGCCTTGCACATAGTAGCTAGCACATAGTACTTGACACATATTTGAGTCATTAAACAAGCCATGGTGATAACTTGAGTTCTTCTCAGATGGCCCCACTCCTTGTTTGCTCCATGTCTGTGAGCCTTGCCTACTGCCTCCTGTTGAGGAAAGATAACACCCGCCTCTCTCCCTTGGAGGCTAGCAGGGAGGCTTAAGGAGGTGATAGATGAAAAAGCAGTTTGAGAGCTATAAATGTTTGGTCTTGTTGCTGTTCCTTCTTGACTAGGATCACAGCCATGGCTATGTCATTCATTCATTCATTCGAGCCAACAAACATTTTTAAGATAGAAGCCATATCTTGTCTGGCTTTATGAATATGGACTATTTACTTCTTTCTCTAAGCCTGGACATCTATAAAAGTAGGTATAATAGATGGGTTGTTTCACAGGTTGTTGGGAGAAAAACAAAGTAAGGTGCAGAGTTAATTTCCATTTATTTATTTATTCTTTTAGAGAGAGAGAGAATCAATTTTATTTAGTTTTTCACATGGCTTTCATTGCTCTGAGACTTTGTTGTGTGTGTGGTGTTTGGGGTTTGAACTTGCGTTATTTGCACGTGCCGGGCAAGCGCTGTAACTGCCGAGCCACTGCTCCATCCCTATTTATATATATTTTAAAGACAGGGACAGTGAGAGAGAGAGAGAGAGAGAATCAATTTTATTTAGTTTTTCATGTGGCTCTCATTGCTCCGACACTTTATTGTGTATGTGGTGCTGGGGTTCAAACCCATGTCCTCAGGCATGCCAGGCAAGTGCCGAAATCTCCAGGCCATTGCTCCAGCCCCAGGTACTGTGTTTATTGAAGATAGAATGTGTCTTATTCACCATTATCAGCTACTATTGGGCCTAGCTCTTAGTAGTTGAATGTTTAGTGACCAAGTTAACAAGCATTCCTGGGGCTGGAGCAGTGGCTCAGCAGTTAGTTTGCTGGCATGTGCAAGGACAAGAGTTCAAACCCCTGCATTACATATACAACGAAGTGTCAGAGCAACGAAAGCCATGTGAAAAACTCAATAAAATTGATTCTTTCTCTTTCTCTCGCTGTCCCTCTCACTTTAAAAAAAAAAAAAAAAAAGCATTCCTAATGATGAATGGTTTATGTAAAGTGTCCTGTCAGTATCTAGTGCAGAGTACTCAGCAATTCTAGGCCTTTTCTTTTCCTCTCACTGTGAGACTCATTATTTACTGATTCAGCTCTTGGTTGCCTTCTGCCTTGGATTACCAGGCAAAGTGAGATTATGAATGTGACTCAAATAGGAAGTAGAAATGAGTACTGGCTCCTAACCCCAGGACATCCACACCCTCCTAGGCTGGACTCCTGAGTGGGAGCTCTGACCTGGTCAGGATCAGTGCTGCTTAAACATAAAACCCATGCACAGCAGGCCTCGCCCTGTTCTTACCTCTGATTCAGAATAAGAACAACCGCGCCTTGTTCTACTCATTCTCCATCTGCTCCTGTGTGAGAAGAATTTTCCTTTGCTCACAGCACCCACATTCAGAGGGAACCCTAGGGGTTACCGTGATAGGGAAGTTCCCAGGGAGTCTTTGAGACATGGCCCTTTGTAGCAGAGTCCAGGGACGGAGCCCAAGTCTAAGGCTCTGGGTCTCCTGGGACTGGCTCAAGCAGCAGGTGCAGATATGAGGCTCTGGACTAGTGGCTGAATGGTGAAACTGAGAGGTGAAGGGCCAGACAAGAAGTCAACACCGAGGAAACTGGCTGCCCATCCACACAGATGGCTGGGCACCTGGCTGGGGAGGGGTTCTGGGTCTGATTAGTGGTAGAAGGTGGTGTGCATGTTAGATTCATACCCCAAGCCTCAGTAAGAGAAACCTGTAGGGCTCCAGAGCAAAGCCTGCAGTTGGCACCCAGGTTAGCCCCTTTGAACCCTCCTCAGAGCCTTCAGGGTAAAAGGCTCCTCCTGGGCTCCACAGTACCTACAACTGGAAAATATCCAGGGATAATGGCATAATAACCATAGTTTCCTTTTAGGGACCTCTCTTATATATTGAACACTGTGCTGGGACTGTTTATGACTGTTTTATAATGGGAAGTGTGGGCTCTGGAATCTGACAGCATGGATTTGAATCTGAGCACCTCATATATCTGCTGTTGGACTTAGGGCACATATCTTTCCATTTCTGAGCCTCAGTTGGGATAAGAGTATTAGCATAATAATAGTATTATTATGCCTTGGAGTGTTTTGTTTGTGGTGCTGGGGATTAAACCCAGGGCCTTGTGCATGCTAGGCAAGTGCTCTACCACTGAACTACATATTCAGCACTGTTCATTTTTTATTTTGCGACATTGCTCCTCCTGCCTTAGCCACCTGAGTAGATGGGATTACAGGTGTGTGCCAGCAAGCCCAGCCTCCTGAGTTTTTGTAAGGATGAAATGAGCTCATGTGTCTCAAACACTATGTTTAATAACAGCCAACCTTTATTGAGTACTTCTAATTAAATTTCATAGGTGTTCATTGAATTCTCAAAACTATATTTGAAGTCAGTGCTCTTATTCCCATTTCACAGAGAAGAAAAGTGAGACATAGAGAAGTTAAGGATGTTCTTCAAAAACTTACAGCTAATAAACGGTAAAGCTAAAATTTGAACCCATGTAGTCTGAATCCAAAGCCCTTTGTCCTATTTGTGCATAAGGAGGGGCCTGGTAAATGTTGCCGCTATAACTGTTGTGTTTAGTATTGTGACTGTCTGTGGTTTTGGTCTCTCTGCTGAATTCTTAGCTCAGTGAGAACCAGAGACCCATCTTACTCACCTTGCATCCCCAGAGACTAACCTAGCACTCGTAGTACTCATTAATAATTGCTTAATGGCTGGGAATATTCCCTCTCTTCATTAATCAATCAGTAGCTCTTTATTGACCATTTCCTGCAGGCTAGCTTTGAGCTAAATCTTGGGAGGAATGCAAAGTACAACATGCCTCTGTAAACGGAAGATTGGGTGTGTGTGTTTTTTGGGGGGGTGAATTCCAGAGTATTGTGTCATTAGCAGAAACTTCCACACAGGAGGCAGAAACAATACAGGTGGCTGGGGATGTTTTCCTACTGGAATTCTCACCCCTCCCAGAGTGGGCCACTCCCTCCAACTGCAGAATAAGGTACCACCAGGCAGATTTCCTACTCCTGCCCTGGTCAGGAATCATACCAGCTCTTCAGCCCTCTAGAGTATCTTCGTCTTTCTTGCTCAGAAAACCAGTTCATGGAAGCTGGGAAAGGACTTTAGAAAATCACTCCTGTTCCATCACTGCTGCCAGAGTGGTCTTTTAAAAACCAAGTTCAGATCTTATCATGTTCTTGCTTACAACTCCTTTAGTGACCTCCCACTGCACTCAGAATAAAAGTCGGCATCCTTGTCTAGGCCTTCAAGGCCTATGTGATCTGCTACTGGTTGCTTCCTGTCATACCCTCTTTGCCTTTTACCCAAGCTGCACAGGCTGCTTGCTCTTCCTGAATCCTGGTATACTTGTTGCTGCCTGAGGGCCTTTGTAGATGATGTTCCCTCCATGTGGAACACTCTGCTTCTGATGTTTCCTTTCTCAGCTCACAGGGTACATCTTGTATGAGGCTCTCCTTAACTTTTGGTTTAAAGTAGTTGAGTTACTTCCACATCACTCTAATCTTTTACTTTATATTTTTGGCATAGCAACAACCTTTATCTGAGATTTTCATTTTGTTGTTTTTCTTCTGCGTCTTCTAGAATACAAACTGCATGATGTGTGTGCGTGCGCGCACGTACTCCTCCCACATGCTAAGCATGTGCTCTGCTCTGAGCTACACACCCAGCAAGCCCCATGATCATAGGGAATTTAGTTTGTTCATCATTGTATCTCTGGTGCTTACAACTGATATTTACAGGTAGTAAATATTCAGTGAATAGTTTTGGAATGATAGATTAATCAAATGAACAAACTTAAGACATGAGAAAACAGACCCAGAACACAATAGCTACTGAGAATTAATACTGTTCCTTCAAACCTACCTTTTCAAAGGTCATTAAGTACCAAACACTTTACTTAGTCATTTACATGTATTCTTTTTGCCACATATCCTTAACTGTTATAATGAGTTATTTGGAATATAATTTTTTTATACGCACCACTGTAGCATTAAAAGGAAAACTGGGAGTGCTGGAGCAGTGGTGGCTCAGTGGTAGAACACTTGCCTGGCATGGACAAGGACCTGGGTTCAAACCCCAGCACCACATACACAGCTAAGTGTCAGAGAAACAAAGGCCAGATGGAAAAATAAATAAAAAAAAATGATTCTGTATTTCTCTCACTTTCTCTTTAAAAAAAAAAGAAAGAAAGAAAGAAAAAGAAAACTGGCCAAGTGTGCACATGCTTGTTATCCTTGCAACTTGGGAGGCTCAGGCAGGAAGCTCCCAAGTTTGAGTCTAGCCACATCAAGTTAGCAAAGCTGTAAGCAATTTAGTGAGACCCTGTCTCAAAGTAAAAAATAAAAAGGGAAAAGCATGTTGGGACACATCTTTAATCCCAGCGGCCAAGGCTGAAGTAGGAGGATCACAAGTTCAAGATCAGCTTCTGCAACTTGGGTATGTGGCTCAGTGGTTAAGCGTCCCTGGGTTTAATCCCTGGTATGTAGGTACATACATACATTAATGGCTTGGGATATAGCTCAGTGGTAAAGCACCCCTAGGTTTAACTCCAGTACCCAGAAAAAGAAAAAAAACTGGACCAACTCATTTTTTATTGGAACATTACTTTGTCTTATAAAGAATTGCAAGCCACTTAGGAAAATTCATACAATCAAAAGGATAAAATTGCCAAGGAAGTCAAGTGAAAAGAAAATATGGGTAAGAAGACAAAGAGTCAAGAATAAAGATTAGTTCACAAATTATAGGTCCTTTTGGATTGAACACACTTTTTCTGCCATCCTATATGATAGCTAGTTATTGCAGCTTCCCAAGTTGCTGGGATTACAGGCATATGCTACCTGGCTCCAGGTTTATAATTTAGGTATTGCCATTGAAGCCCCAGTCTTCACATAGTTCCAGTTGAATTAGAAAAGATATACTGTACATAGAAAGAAGTCTTGTGAAGGCTGACAGTAAATAATATTGCCAAATGGGCAGAGGTAAGATTTTGGACTGGACTTTTTAGAGGGCTGACATTCCCAAGAATGTGCACATGGGTACAGCTCTCATAAAGAAACCCATGGGCGGTGGCATTCCAGTTTGGAGCATATGCAGGAGTCTCTCCAAGTAGGTGATAAAGCCAGATTTGTAGGAGGCTTTAAGTGCCAGGTGAGGATTCTGAGATCTTCCTTGTTAGCACCAGTTTCTCAGTAGATGAGTCATTACCAGGCACAAATGCCCATCCTGGCCACCTATTGGACCACTGATTCAGAAGTAACAGTACCATCATCTCAAACTGTAGCCAGTGCCTTCAACTAACAGTGAGCAGAGGACTAAGTGTAGAACCATTGTCATGTTAGTGTTTGGCCATTGGAGGTACATGCATTGATCTGGTGATTCAGCAGATAGATGTTCATTAACTCAAATTATGTGCTAGGTCCTGTAAGCACTGGGGGTGCTGTGATGAATTCATGAACCTTGCTCTTATGGAGCGCTTGTTTTCAAGGGAGTAACAGCTAGCCCAAGAAGCAAATACACAAGATGATTTTGAGTAGCAGATTAAATACTATAAAGAAAATGAGGGGCTGGAGCGGTGGCTCAGCGGTTTCGGCACTTGCCCGGCAAGCAGGAGGACCAAGGTTCAAACCCCAGCACCACGTACACAACTGAGTGTTGGAGCAACTAAGGCCATGTGAAAAACTCAATAAAGTTTCTCTCTTTCTCTGTCTCTCTCACTGTCCCTCTCTCTTTAAAAAAGAAAAAGAAAATGAAACAGTAATGGATATCTGGAAAAGCAACTCTGTACACAGTGGTCAAGGAAGGCCTCTCTGAGGAGTTGACATTTTAGCTGAGAGTCTGTTGAAGAGAAAGAATCAGCTGGAGAATATGTGAAGCAAAGATTTTGGAGATATAGAAAAATCAGGATCGAACTTGACTTATTTAAGACTTGGGCCCACTTAGGGGCTCAACTCTGATACTGGTGGGCCCAGTCAGTGCCTTGTTTCCTTTTGTGATGATCTTTCAAAATTCCTTACAGCTGGGTGTGGTGGTACATGCTTGTAATTCCAGTGTCTCAGGAGGCTGAGGCAGGAAGATCACAAGTTAGAGGCCAGCCTCAGCAATTTAGTGAGAACTTGTCTCAAAATAAAAAGTAAAAAGGACTGGGGATATAGCTCAGTGGTAAAGCACCCCTAGGTTTAATCCCCAATATATTTAAAAAAAGAGAAAAATCCTTGCAAAGATCCAAAGGGAATAGTGCTAACTACCATTTATTGAGCCCCTCTCCCATACTGGGCTTTCTGCATGCATTTTCTCATTTAATTCTCCTACCAGCCTGAGTGATATATGGTCTGTTGACCCTACTTTCTTTTTTTTTTTTTTAAAGAGAGAGGGACAGTGAGAGAGACAGAGAAAGAGAGAAACAACTTTATTTAGTTTTTCACATGGCCTTAATTGCTCCAACACTCAGTTGCGTACGTGGTGCTGGGGTTTGAACCCGGGTCCTCGTGCTTGCCAGGCAAGCGCCGAAACCGCTGAGCCACCGCTCCAGTCCCGACCCTACTTTCTTTTGCAGTGAGGGAACTGAGGTTCAGAAAGATGAAAGAGCATGCAGTGAAACCTGTGTTCAAATTGATCTAGCTGCAAAGCCAGGTTTCTTTCCATTGCTCCTCTTAGCAAAAGGAGTGTTGGGAAGTGTCTTGGATTGAGGGTCTTGAAAGACAACCACTATCATCCTGAGTGAGAGAGTTCTTTCTGTTCAGTTGCAGGAAAATGCCTCCAGAGCCCAGGGTTACTGCAGGCTTTTGCCAGAGGCATGTTTGGACTTAGCCAGCTGAGTATCCCCCAGTTTCCTGCTTTTACCATCTCAGCTGCTGGTCAGGAGGTTTGGGAAGGTGACATCATCTAGCTGAATCAGCTGCTGCTTCTAGACATTACGGGAACTGAAAGTCATTGCCCCTTCCTTTCTACTCTTCAAGTCTCTTCAGAATGAGGCTAGGATAGAGGTGTTCCTCCTGCCTGCAAAAGGAACATTGCTGCTGTTGCTGCTGCTGCTGTGCACGCATGCATTTTACTGGGAATTGAACCCAGGGCCTTGCTCATGTTAGAAAAGTGCTCTGCCACCAGGCATGGTGGCATACACCTTTAATTCTAGCAACTCTAGCAACTCAGGAGGCTGAAGCAGGCTGAGTCCAGGCTCAGCAACTTAGTGAGACCCTGTCTAAAAATACAGAAATAAAAGGTTGGGAATGTAGCTCAATGGTAAAGTAGTTTGGGTTCAAGACCCTAGTAGCAAAAAAGAAGAAGAAAAAGAAAAGCTGTTCCACTGATAACAATCCTAACCTTTTTTAAAATTTTATTTTGAGACAGGATCTGGCAAAGTTGCCCAGGCTGGCCTTAAAACTGCTGTCCTCCTGCCTCAGTCTTCCCATGAGCTGGCACTGCAGGCATGCATCACGATGCCTGGCCTCACCGCTTTTAAGGAGCTAAAAGAATCATT
>PVKS010007340.1:60277-73579 GCA_004027875.1 Aplodontia rufa
TCTGGTCAGGGGGCCAAAAAAAAAAAACTACTTAAATTTCCAAGCAGAGCATTCCCCACACTGATCAATTGGAGATCCCCCTTGACCCAATGACCAAAAAGAAAAAAAAAATAAAATAAAGGAAGTACATTTTTAAAAAAGAAAGAAAATGAAAAAAAAGTTGTAAAAAGGATGGCTTAGTGCCATGAGGTTGGGACAACATATAACTTTCTTGCCTGTGACTCTTATCTTTCTCAGCTCCACTGTTCTCATGTGTAAAATACATGTTACCAGAGTATATGACTCCTTGGGTCACCAAAGTAATATGAGATAACTTGAAAAGCACGCATAACTGAACCTGGTGGCCTATATGTACCTGAAGTCTTAGCTCCTTGGGAGTCTGAGGCAGGAGGATTATCACTTAAGCCCATGAGTTTTGAGGCCAGCCTGGGCAACACAGTGAGACCTCATAAAAAAAAAAAAAAAGCATTCAGCAGTGCACCCAACACCCCAACACCCAGGGAGTGATCAGCAAGCAGATGGTAACTTTATTGATAGGTTCTCAATTGAGGACCAGCCATTGGATAAGCTTGGCAAGGCCTGCTGCAAGACATTGGCTTAGAACTGGACTTTGGAGCCTGGATAAAATGTGAATGGATGCTGCCTGGAAGCAGAGTGTGAAGAAGGCAGGCTTTAGAGGCTAGCAATTTACTATGTTGTATTTAACAGGTGACTTCACCTCTCAGAGCCTTGGTTTTCTCTATAAGATTTGTATACTGCTAGAACTTAATTAACCAGCTTTTGGGAGGACTGATGAGGTTATACTGATAAATGGAAATCGCTGGAGAGAGTCCTCAGCATGTGCTGTTGCCATTTCATATCTGCCAGGGAAAATAGCCTGGGCAAAGTCTGGAAAATAGGATGTGAGAGGGCAGCTATTACTCATTCCCTCTCTCACATCTGCTGTCATGTTTCACCTGGACAAAGATACCACCTCCTCCCTGATCTCCCTGCTCTGCCCTGGCCCCCTCTAATCCGTTATCCATATAGCAACCATTGATTCTTCTCAAATGTATGTCAGATCCTATCATTCCTTTGTTCAAAACACTATAATAACTCTTTATTCATGAGAATAAAAGTCAAACTGTACAAAGTGCAGGGAGCTCAATGGGGCATCGGTGGCAAGGACAGTCACTTAGAAATAAATGACCTAGAGTTCACTGAACCTGGGCTCTAGCACATTCCCTCTTTCAGCACTGCCCTAATCCAACTCCTGTGTGTGTGTGCTTGTGTGCAGACACAAGTGGATGACACATTGATGATGCTATGCACTCAGGACATTTCATAATAGGGAAGGACATTGACCACTGCCTTTGGGCTACCAAAGGTCATCCAGACTGAGAAAGCCAAGGGCACTCAGGCAACCTTCCCCCACTCTGAGTCTGAGTCATTTCCTAAGGGAAGATGGCCATTCATTCATTTGTTCATTAACAAATATATATTGAGTTCCTGCCATTTGTCAGGCACTAAGCTAGATAGAAGTTGCGCATACTGTCTGAGCAAACTGAAGTTCCACTTCTCCCCAAGTGGACATTCCAGTGAGGGAGAAGATTCTAAGCAAAGTAACATGTTAGGTAGTATTTAATGCTATAGGAAAAAAATGAAGCAGAGTAGAGGGGATAGCAATGGGAAAGGTTGTCGTTTTAGCTAGGGTGGTCAGGAAGTCTTCTTGATAAGGTGATATTGTATCTGATCTCAGTGGGAGCATGATCCATGCAGATATTTGGGGGAGTATAGAGTTAGGGGAAAGACTCCCAGACATTAAAGTACAGCAAAGAGACCAGTGTGACAGGAGTGTAGATCAAGCAAGAGGAGAGCATGAAAATCAAGTCAGAGAGGTGGCTGTGGGCCAGTCCTGTAGAGCCACATACGACCTTGCTTTTATTTTTACAACAGTGAAAAGGAACGGAGGACTTTTGAGCCAAGGTATGCTGGGATTTGACTTAAGTTTTAGAAAAATCCCTCTGATCACTGGAGAACAGATTATATAGGCAAGAGGAGGATCAAGACACACCAGTGAGAAGCAAGGCGGATAGATGATGACAGTATTTTGTACCAAAGTGGATATGTGATGAGAATGGTGGGAGTGGTTACAGCTAGGTGTACTGGGTTTGTTGGTCACTGAATGTGGGAGAGGGGAAAAAGAAAGAGAGATCTAGGTTTTTGAGATCAGAGCAATGGGAAGGAGCTTTCTGTAATTTTATGAGAAGACCAATAGCCAATAATGGTTAGGCTAGGGCTATGGAATTGCCCACATTCAAGTTCTTGTTTGCTTGTTGACTTTGGGCAAACTTCAGTTTCCCCAAATGTAAACCTCTGTCTAGGCCATGGGCATTTGAGTGTGTGAAAACTAAATGTAGGTAGTTTGTGTGAAAGGGCTACAACAGTACCTGACATGTAGTGAGCCTTCAGTAAGAGTTAGCTTAGGCCATTATTATTTTTGTTAAAAGAAAGGGAATCCCATGGCCTAACAGGTCTCTGAAAAGCAGGCAGCAGGTCTCACCCCACCTCCACTACCCCTCAAGGAGCCCACCTTCCAAGAGGCTGCTCAGACACCATCTGTCCCCCAGAGAAAAGCCACTGGGAGACAGCTTTCAGGAGCAGTAGATACATGAGCCCTTCCCAAGAAACCTAATCTTACTCTCAGCAGGTGCTAATCCCTACCAACCTCCCCTGGTATCTGCTCCCAGCCCACCCACTTCCTTCTGCACCCCCATCTTGCTACCTAGACCCCGTCCCCTTCTCACTAGCTTCAAGCTGCCACAGCAAACTTCCTTACCAGAGACCCACCGTTTATCTGATTGGGCCCAACCCCTTCACATGTCACCAAAGGCTGCAGGTGCCACCTTTCCAGAGGGCACCCCCCCACACACACACATACACACATACACACACACACACACACACACACACACACACACACAGGTGCCAGTTCCTGGGCGTGGAGCTTGATCCAGGCTGGAGCCAGCTGGAGCCAGGAACTCCCACTGTGCCCCAGCTGCTGCTTACCCTTCCCACCCACAGGCAAAGAAATAGGCTTAACCCTTCAGGCACCACATATGTAGTCAGTTACTGGTTGCAGTTATGGCTCAGAATTTTTTTTTTTTAAGAGAGGGAGAGAGTGAAATAGAATTAATTTTGTTTATTTTTTTTATCTGGCCTTTGTTTCTCTGACACTTATTGTGTATGTGCTGGGGTTCCAACCTGGGTCCTAGTACATGCCAGGCAAGCACTCCAACTGCTGAGCCATAGCTCCAGCCCTCTGGCTTAGATTATTCCATGGTTTCAGTGCACATTCTACCCTGCACCCCACCCCCCATATACACACACTAACACACTAGGGATTGAACCCAGGGGCACTTTACCACTAAGCTACATCCCCAGCCCTTTTTTAAAATTTTTTTGTGGGGAAGTGGGGTCAGAGTCTTGCCAAGTTGCCCAGGCTGGCCTGAAATTTGGCAATCCTCCTGCCTCAGCCTCCCCAGTAGCTGGGATTATGGGTGTGCACCAATATGCCCAGCCCAGCTGCTGCTTCTTCATCATCATCTTCTTCTTTTTTAAAATAAATTTATCATAAACACAAGAGAGAATGTCTAATGCATGTGTAAAGTTTCAAGAATAGTAAAACGCCTGTAAACTCATTGCCCAGTTTAAGAAATCAAATGTAGGGGGCTGGAGGTGGCTCAGGGGTTTCGGCGCTTGCCTGGCAAGCACGAGGACCCAGGTTCAAACCCCAGCACGTATACAACTAAGTTTAGAGCAACTAAGGCCATGTGAAAAACTAAATAAAGTTTGTTTCTCCCTTTCTCTGTCCTCTCTCTCACTATCCCTCTCTCTTAAAAAAAAAAAAGAAATCAAATGTAGGTGAGTACCATAAAGCCCCCTTTGTGCCCTTCCCTAAGCACAGCCACTTTCCCTTTCATTCTCCTGAATTTTGTGTTTATACTTCCCTGGCCATTTTTTTTTTCTCTTTAACTACATAGGTATATAGGGGAGGGAAAACTTTCCCTTTGCCCTCTGAGGGTTCAGTCATTGAGTTTGTGAAACTAGCAGTAGATTATCAGGAGAAAAGGTGTACAAATCTATTAAGTGCACAGGGGCATGACATGGAAGAAAAGTGAATATCTAAATACTAGAAACTTACATAACCTCTTCATGGGGGAGAGAAAATATAGGAGTGAATAAAATGATTCCTGAGAAAAGATGAATGGGTCCTTAGAAGAATTGGTGGTAGCCAGTGGCAAAATCTATCTGGAGGTAGTATCAGTCTGCAAGTCTCCCCTCTTGAGTTAATCTTTCCTGGTTGACGAGATTCCCAAGGAGGGTATTCATGACAATTCTGATCCTTTTGATGTTTTTTTTTTTCTTCTTTTTTTTTTTCAGGGCTGAGGATCGAACTGGGGATCTTGCGCATGCTAGGCAAGCGCTCTGCCACTGAGCTAAATCCGCAACCCCAATTCTTCCCTTTTGAAAGGTCTGTCTTTTAAGCAGATAAAGGAAGTTCAGAGAAAGCCCCTCCCTGCATTTGCTATTCCCCTAGGTACCCTCAGTTTGAAGTAATCCGCACACCCAAGCAGCGTATTTTGAGCTGGTATTTTCTAAAAGTCCTGTAGATAGCTCTAAACTATACAGAATATTCTTCATGCCCTTAAAATTCATTTAGGTGGGGCTGGAGTCGTGGCTCAGCAGTTATGGTGCTTGCCTGGCATGCGCAAGGACGCAAGCAGCACCATGTACACAGTGAAGTGTTGGAGCAACAAAAATCACATAAAAAACTAAATAAAATTGATTCTGTCTTTCTCTCTCTCTCTGTCCCTCTCTCCTTAAAAAAAAAAAAAATTCATTTAGGTAACATACCATGTGTGTTCATCTGCAGTTTGCTTTTTTCATTCAATGTTTTAAGATCCATCTATGTTACATGTGTAGCTGTAAGTTCATTCATTTTTGTCTCCCTTTGTATGATTATGTCTCCTGTTGTATCCTTTCTACAGTCAGTGGTTATTTGGGGTTTTGGCTTGTTTTGCTATTTCATACAGTGCTGTTGGGAAACATTGGTCTCCCACACTTGTACATGTTCAAGAATTTCTCCAGGGCATTGTTTCCCAAACTTCAGCTGCCTATCACATGTAGGGGTTGGTGAAGCCACAGATTGCTGGGCTCCACCCCCACAGTGTTTGATTCTGTGTCTGGGTTGGGGCCCTCTTATGGTGCTAGGGATCTAACCCAGGGCCATTAGGGCACATGATAGGCAAGTGCTATACTACTAAGCTAAACCCCCAGCCCAGACTGCTGCATTTCCTACAAGAGTTCAGATGCTGCTGCTGCTGCTGCTGCTTCTGACTCTTGGACCTCCCTGTCAGAATTATTTCTGTAAAGTGTATACTCAGGACTGGAATTGCTTGATTAAAAGGTAATGCCAGATTGTTTTCCTATGTTTATGTGAATTTACATTGCCACAAGCAGCATGAGGTTCCGTTGCTTTACATCTTTGTTAATACTTTATACGGTCAGACTTTTAAACTTTAATGGAGCTGCTAGGAGTGAGATGGTATCTTGTGGTTTTAATTTGCATTTCTCAGATTACAAATGGGGCTGAGAATCTTTTCTTAACATCTGTTGGCCATTCATGTTTCCTCTTTGTAAAATACCTGTTCAGGTCTTTACTCTTTTTTTTTTTAAGAGAGAGAGAGAGAATCCGTTTTATTTAGTTTTCCATGTTTTTTTTTGTTGCTCCAATACTTTGTTGCATACGTGGTGCTGGGGTTCAAACTCGCATCCTCGTGCATGCCAGGCAAGTGCGGTTAACCACTGAGCCACCACCACTCAAGCCCTACCCCATGTTTTTTTGAGTTGATGATTTTTAGGGATTTATAGGAATTCTTCATATATATAATCCTGAATGTTAATATTTTGTCTGTACATGTTAGAAATATAGTCTGTGATATGTCTTTTCACTTTCTTTATATGATTTCTCTCTCTCTCTTTTTTTTTTTTTTTTTTTTTTTTTTTTTTTTTTTTTTTTTTTTTTTTTTTTTTTTTTGTGTATGTGTGTGTGTATCAGTATTGGGGATTGAAACCAGGGTCTCACACATGTTAGGAAAGCACTCTACCACTAAGCTACATCCTCAGCCCTTTTTATTTTGTCTTGAGACAGGATTTCCCTTAAGTTCCTTAGGCAGGCCTGTAACTCATGACCTCCTATCTCCCCAGTAGCTGGAATTTCATGCGTGTACTACTGTACCTGACATATGATATCTCTTTTAATGTAGTTGAGTCTTTTCTTTTGTGATTTATACCTTTTATGTCTTGTTGAATAAATCCTTCCTTCCTTAACTTGTGGTCCTAAAGACATTTGTCTTCTTTTAAAAGTTTCTAAGTTTTGCCTTTCACATTTAAGTCTTTAATAAGACCTGAAATTTACTCTTATATCACCTTAGTATTTTTGTTGGTGGAATACCTTTATTTCAGTAGGTTTTGTCTGAATATTTATGACATGAGTTGTACTTAAAGCCTGTTATATGCATTGCATTAATATTTCATATTGAATGAAGGTGCCCTCTTTGGAAAAGAGTTTTGATCAACATTTAAAACCCTTCCAAGATTTTTTCTTAACTACTTTTTTTATGAGAGAGAGCAAGAGAGTGAAAGAAAGGAAAGAGAGAATCAACTTTATTATTCATCTGGCCTTTGCTTCTCTGACACTTAGTTGTGAATGTGGTGTTGGGGTTCGAATCCAGGTGTTCATAAATTCCAGGCAAGTGCTCCAACCACTGATCCACTGCTCCAGCCCCACTTCCAAGATTTTTGCAGGACTTTTCAAATTTTAGACATAATGTGGTTATGTGGGAGAGTTTTTATCTTTATGTTACTTGCTTTTTTTTTACCCCCTGTTCTGTGGAGATACCTCTCCTGCCCCAAGGTTCCTTACTTTTTAGAAATACATGCTGAGATGTGTCTGAGATTTGCTTCAAAATAATATGAGGATAAGGGGAAGTGGTTGGAGAAAAGATGAAACCTGACCGGCAATGAGTTGATAATTGTGAAAGCAGAGTAATGGGTTCATTTTGTCATTCTACCTACTTTTGTACATGTTTAAACATTCTCATATAAATAATGTTATATTTCCAAGGTCTGTTTTCAGACTCGCTTCTGAGTAAGGCTGCTTTTCTTAGGCTTTATCAGCCATTTGTATATCTTTCAGAGCCCACTTAGTCTCCATCTACTTTTTTTTTTTTTTTAAGAGAGTGAAAGACAGAGAGAGAGAGAGAGAGTGAGTGAGAGAGAGAGAATCAATCTTTAGTTTTTCACATGGCTTTCGTTGCTCTGACACTTAGTTGTGTACGTGGTTGCTGGGCTTTGAACCCGTGTACTTGTGCATGCCGGGCAAATGCTATAACTGCTGAGCCACTGCTCCAGCTCCTCTCCATCTACTTTTTTTTTTTTTTTTTAAAGAGAAACAATTTTATTTAGTTTTTCACATGGCCTTAGTTGCTCCAACACTCAGTTGTGTATGTGGTGCTGGGGTTTGAACCCGGGTCCTTATGCTTGCCAGGCAAGCGCTGAAACCACTGAGCCACCGCTCCAGCCCCTCCATCTACTTTTAAGAGTCCTGACAGAATGGTCTAGCAGGAGAGGGAGAGGGAGAGGGACTGAGGGGTGAAGGGGAGTTCGGAACCTTCTTTCCTTTTTGTTATAGACAGATGGAACCTGGAAGACGGAGGACCCTCATCGTGGATCCTGTGCCTCTCCCAGCTTAGCTGCATCTAAGGACAGGGATGGTAGCAACCCTAATGCAGTTGGTTATACAGCACTGGTATTATTTTGTTGTCATAGGATACAAATACCAGGATTGGCTTTTTTCTCCAATAGTGTAATAAGTTTTCAGTCTTTCTCTGGAGTCCCAACCACTTCAATGGGAGCATCCCTCCCCCTTTTCATTTTTAATTTTCTTGGAATATGTAATATATTCATATGGTTCAAAATTCACAAGGGACAAATGTCACCCTATCTCCTAGTCACCCAGTTCCCTTCCTGGGAAAACAGACTAACTCACATGTATTTTCCTCTCTTTTTGCACAAATGGTTATGTGCTGTTTATTCAACTTCATTTTCTCAACAGTCTCTCTTGAGATCTTCTTTATGAGTCTCATTCATTTTACTTTATTTTTATTTTTATGATGCTGGGGGTAGAAGGGGTTTGGTAGAAAGAGAGAATCAACTATTTATTCATCTGGCCTTTGTTTTTCTGACACTTAGTTGTGTACATGGTGCTGGGGTTCAAACCCAGGTCCTTGTGCATGCAGGCAAGCGCTGCATGTACTCCAACCACTGAGCCATCCACCACTCCAACCCCTAGGCAGGTGTTTTTTGTTGTTGTCGATGTTTTTGTTTTTTGGTTTTTTTTTTTTTACTTCTGAGCTACCCCAGTACTTTTTCCTTCTTTTTAATAGCTGCACAATATTCCATATAGGGTACTGTCCCATATGTTATTTAACCCATTGGTAGATATTTTTTCCCCAGACTTTTGCAATTGCAATAGTGATACTCATTGCATAGCTCTGTATATTTGTCATTTGGCCCATGTGTGAATACAGTATGGCTGTGGGACATAGATCATTGGAAGTGGAATTGCTAGATCAAAAGATGATCTTTAACAGATATTGCCAGCCCAAGCCTGTGTCAGTGGCACCAGTATATAGGAGCATGATTTTCTCTGAACCCCCTCAAAGTGGAGTTTGGTCCCTTATGCTTATTGAGTGTCTTCTAGAACCTGACCCTAGATACAAAATACACTTTCATGTATCAACTGAAATTGTTACTATGTGCCAGTTACAGGCACATTACCTGGTAATCCTCACAGCCACCCAATAAGGAAGCTTTTTACATAAGAAAATTAAAGCTCAGAAGGGTTAAATAGTTTGTAGTGGTTACTGGCCCAGCTAGTAAGCAGAGACCCAGGATTAAACCCAAGTTAATCCTCTAACACCTGTGCTCTTAAAGAACAACCTTGGCTCCCTCTCAGGAGGAATAGTGTATGGTTTTTGTATCTAATGCAGAAAAGGAATCTAGCTCTGAGAGGGCAACTGGCTACAAGTACACAAAGCCAGGAAGCTATGGAGTCCCTAAGAGGAACCCACATGTCAGATCTGAGGCCTGTGGTCTGTACTGAGCTGCCTGCCTTCCTCCCACAGAAAGTTTCAAAATTTCATTAGAGTTCTGTCCAGGATTTTCTCCATCCAGAGCCTTTACTATGGAGATCCTCAAGTTATCTCTTGGCCATCAGAGGGGTCTCTAGAAATGGCCCATCTATGATCACAAATGCCAGTGTAGTTGCAGCCGTTTATTGAATGTCCACCATGTACAGAATACTTTAAGGCCCATTGTTAGTGTTTCTAATTCTCAAAATGATTCTGCTTAGGAAACATGTTACTGTCTTCACTGTCCATATTAGAAAGTGAAGAGTAAAATAAGTTAAATGATACTCCTAAATCAAAGGACAATCCTAATCCAGTCTCTTGGACTGAGCCGTCGTCACTCACTCGCTCACTCACTGTGGTTGTCCCTGGACTTCCCTTGGCTCTGTCTGCCTCTTGCACTCTTCTTTATTGTTTGATGCTCTTTCTGGAGGGCATGTCTGCCTTTTCCACCTCATACTGACCAATTTTAGAGAAGACGTATAGCTTCCATTTACCCTTACCCGCTTCTTCCAACCCTGACACTTAGCACAGAGTAGTAGGCTACCATATGATGCTTGAGGATTGGTGGACAATCATCAGACATGGCCCTCACTGATACCAACTCAGCAAGTACCCATTTCCAACTTGGTGCTCTTTGAACACCTGTCATGTGCTCATTACTCCAGTGGGAGATACTTTAGGCCTATAAATTATAGGCCTGATTCATGACAGCTTAGATTATTAGACTGTAGGTACCAGAGTACATGGCAAAGACCATGATGGTTAGAGAAATTCAAAAGAGGAAAGAGGCATAACATAGAATAGCTTGGAAATATTTTGAGCATTGTTAGGCTAGGCCTTGTGCCCATTTTATAAACGTGGATGTTAAAACTCAAGGGTATAGATGATGGTACCAGGGTGAGGGTTTTTTTGTTTGTTTGTTTAAGAGAGAGGGATAGAGAAAGAGAGAATCAGTTTCATTTAGTTTTTCATGTGGCTTTCGTTAATTTAGTTGTGTATCTGGTGCTGGAGTTTGAACCCATGTCCTCGCACATGCCAGTTAAACACCATAACCGCTGAGCCACTGCTGCTCCAGCCCCCCAGCCCTCCAGGGTGTTTTTGTTTTGTGGTGCTGGATATTAAACCCAGGGCCTTTGTGCATGCTAGGCAAGTGCTGTACTACTGAGCTATACCCCTAATTCTTTTTATTTTGAAAAAAGGTCTCATTAGTTGTTCCAGCTGGCCTTGAACTTTTGTTCCTCCTGTCCTAGCCCCCAAGTAGCTACAATTACAATTGTGTGCCACTAGGCCCAGGTTTGGCCCAGGATGATAAATTGGTACTCTGGGTCCCTCTTCTCCGTGGCCTCTTGGGGAGAGCACTTCTGGCTTTGTGCTGGGTTGCCTGGAGGTTCCAGGTAAAGGGAGTCTGGGAGGATGGACCAGACATGAACAAGAGATAAAAAGTCAAGTTGTCATAGGACAAAAGGACAAATATCCCTAAGGAGTTGGTACCTTCAACTCTTCCTGAATGTGGGCAAACTCAGGCTTTGTTCACAAGTAAATAGCACAGGATCATGAAGTTTGTCTAGCGCTTCTTTGTTTCCAACATCATCTCTTTGAATCTTTGGCCATGCTAGGAGATACATGGGGTCTTCCTCTTCCCTTGGAGGGAACTGAGGTCTTCTAACTTTCAGTCTTGAGTCCTTTCCACCATCCATTCATTCATTTCTTCCTCCACCTCCTCCTCTTTCTTCTTCTCTTCCTCCTCCTCCTCCACCTTCTCCACCTTGTCCTTCTCCTTCTTCTTTTCTCCTTCTCCTCCTCCTCTTCCTCTTCTTCCCCCCCCCCTTTTTTAAGAGAGAGGGACAATGAGAGAGACAGAGAAAGAGAGAAACAACTTTATTTAGTTTTTCACATGGCCTTAGTTGCTCCAACACTTAGTTGTGTACGTGGTGCTGGGGTTTGAACCCAGTCCTCATGGTTGCCAGGCAGGCGCCAAAACCACCAAGCCACCGCTCCAGCCCCATCTTTTTTTTTTTTTTTTTTTTAAAGAGAGAATCAATTTTATTTAGCTTTTCATGTGGCTTTCGTTGCTCCGACACTTCACTATGTACTTGGTGCTGGTGTACGAACCTGCGTCCTTGCGCACACCAGGCAAGTGCCATAACCACTGAGCCACCACTCCAGCCCTGCATCTACATTTCTACAGTAGGAAGGACATAGGCTCTGCCATTAGACACATCCGAGTTTGAACCCTCACCTCCTCCATTTTGTGTCTGTAGGATCTTGAGCAAGTGAATTCACATCACTTTGTGAACTTCCTCATCTGTGAATTATGACTTTTAAACACATGAATGCCTGGCACATACAAGACATTTAGTAAACGGCAATGATCTTTTTATTTACATCAGAAAAGGACTGGGGACCCAGAGACTATCCTGGTTTTTCTGTGTTTTAGCTCTTGGAGCCTGTTAATTCTCAAGGACAGGAGTGTGCATGTAGTGGCAATTCATGTAAAGAGCAGGCCCTTTAGGAGGCCAGGGATGTGCTAATGGAGGAACAACATAAGAGAGGCATAATAGTGCCAACAGCTTCCAATAGTGCTCTTTTCAGTGCACTTTGGGGAGTTTGGTTTATATATGAAGAAAGTGAGGTTGGTAAAGTGACTTGCTTAAGTGAATTAATTAATGGCAATGCTGAGGGCTGTGTAGTTCAGGGGCAGAGCACTTGCTCAGGATGCAGGAGGCCCCAGCTTCCATCCCCAGCACTGCAAAAGGTAGCAGGGGGAAATGCTGGGATTAAAAAACACAGTCTTGGGGCTGGAGCGGTGGCTCAGTGGTTTCGGCGCTTGCCTTGCAAGCATGAGGACCCGGGTTCAAACCCCAGCACCACGTACACAACTGAGTGTTGGAGCAACTAAGGCCATGTGAAAAACTAAATAAAGTTGTTTCTCTCTTTCTCTCTCTCTCTCACTGTCCCTCTTTCTAAAAAAAAAAAAAAAACAACACAGTCTTTTGTCTCCTAAAAACATCCCTTTTCCTTACACTCTACAACTCCCTTGAGGGGAAAAAAGAGGTCTAGGAAAAATAGTTCAGGGGCAGAGCACTTGCTCAGGATGCAGGAGGCCCCAGCTTCCCTCCCCAGCACTGCAAAAGGTAGCAGGGGAAAATGCTGGGATTAAAAAACAGTTTTTGTCTCCTAAAAACATCCCTTTTCCTTACACTCTACAACTCCCTTGCGGGGAAAAAAGAGGTCTAGGAAAAGGATCATAGGGTTTTGCTTTGTTTTTTAAGAGAAAGAGTGTCAATTTTTATTTATTTTTTCATCTGGTTTTTGTTTCTCCAACACTTGGTTGTAAATGTGGTGCTGGGGTTGAAACACAGGTCCTCATGCATGCCAGGCAAGCACTGTAACCACTGAGCCAACTCTCCAGCCCCAGATCATAGGATTTTGAAGCTGAAGAAAGGGGACTTTAGACATTACTGGTCAATACTGCACACTTGTCACATAAGAAAAGTGAGGCCCATAGATGCCTAATTGAGATGATCAGAGCCACCACAGAGTGAGAGAAAACCCATGTGTCCTGACTATAACGCTCAGGTTGTTTTCTGAATACCATCCAACCTTTCCAATTGCCTCTTTTTTTTCTTCATTTTCTTTTCCGTGTGTGTACATGAAAAACCAAACCCTCATTCCAAATGCTGGTGATTTAATACTAAGAACTAATTATCAGTTAGGGGAAAATTTTTCCCAATCAGTCAGTTAATATTCTCTCTCTCTCCCTCCCTCTCCCTTTTTTAGAGAGGGAGAGAGAGAAAGAATCAATTTTTAATTTATTTTTCATCTGGACTTTGTTCCTCTGACAGTTGTGTAGGTGGTACTGGGGTTTGATCCTGGGTCCTCTTGCATGCCAGGCAAGCATTCCAACCACTGAGTCACTCACTGCTCCTGCCTGCCTGTCTGCCTCTCTCTCTCCTCCCACTTCCCCTCCCTCCCTCTCTTCTCTTTCTCTCTTTTCTGTGTCTCTCTCACTTTTTCCTCTTTAATTGCTGGGGATCAAGCCCAGGAGTGGTGTTTTTTTTTTTTT
>PVKS010007341.1:0-73456 GCA_004027875.1 Aplodontia rufa
GACCCTTAGATCTCTGGGTTAAGCTGATTTTACTCAACATGATCTCTTCCATAACCATCCATTTACCCTCGAAGGCTGCAAGGTCATTGTTTCTAATTGCTGTGTAATATTCCATGGTATAAATGTACCACAGTTTTTGGATCCATTCTTCCTGTGAGGGACACCGGGGTTGTTTCCATAGCCTAGCAATGGTAAATTGAAGAAGCACAACTATTTTATAAAATTAACAGTTATAGGACCTAGGATAACTATAATATATCTAGTTAGGTCACAATGACATAATAATTTTAGGTCTGCAGTTAATAGGGTATAAGGGTATAATAGCCTATAATGTAGTCTAGCTAATTAAGTAGCCTCTGGATAAAAATAGGGAGATGTAGTTTGGGGAAGTGTTTGATCAAAACAGGCTTACAGAACTAAGTACAATATTATTCTTTTAGAAAAGAAAGCTTCTCTGTGCAGTACATGAAACAATCTATGAAGATTTGACCATGACTTTATGATAAGGTGGATAGTTTTTTGTCTGGTGCTCTGTAACAGTTTGAACCAAATAGTTACATTTGGTCCCTAGCTAATAAGAAACTTTTCACCTATGCTAAGATAGGGCTTCTAGATTAACATAGCACAGAAAACTTCAAACACTTCTCTTATCAAGTGAGGCAATGGTTTGAAGAAGTTTCTGAAGAAAAGAAGGCAACCGTTTATACCATTTAGTTACATATGGTCTATGTGGTGGGAAGGTCGAAGACATAAATTGTACTAATGGTTGATATGTTAAGTTTGCTGGGAAACTAAAAAGAGAATTATATAATGAAGCAGATAATGAAAGTCTTGTTTGTGCACCTGTATAAAAATGTTCAACAATAAAGAACAGACGGCATTTTGCTCAAGCAGGGAACTGCGTCTGCTTGCAACTTGTCCCGGAGGTTCAAGCCGTTCCTCTGCGCCAACTCCACTTTTCCTTCGGGGACCCGAGTTCAGCTGGAGCTGGCCCCTGTCAGAAATTGAACATAATACCAATTTAAAATTTTCTATTGCTTTCCTCTAATAGCTCTTGGACATGAATAGACCAACTAACTTCACAGTAGATCTCTTCATTAACCTCTGCTCAAGAAACTGACTTCATCCCATTCACCTGATGCAGAAGTCTCCATGTGGCCAGAGGTTTGATGTAAACTTGTTTACGCAAAGAGATCTGCGGAAATGAACTGACCATTTAGTCTTGATTTCCTTCCTATCCATTTATGCTAAGTGCACTTAGTTCTGAATCTGGGAGATGGCTGGCCTGCTGCTTGAGGCCTTGGGGTGAGGACACCATTGGGAAGGCAGGCAGGGAAGAATCACCCGAGTTCAGCCTTGACACAGCTTGTGACCAAACCAAGTGGACATCTCTCTAACTAGAAGCAACTGCAAGCAGAACAAAGCATTTACAACTTCCTCATCTTGAGCGAGGATAAGGACCAGCCGCTGTGCCCTCGGACCACTCTGCACTCTGCCTCTGCGACCCTCATCCTGCAGGCTTTCCTGGCTTGGTGCCTTCAGCCTGCTTTAAGAACAGTGGTCCCCGGCACCTTTACTCTTTTAATCTCTGTGTTGGTTTTATTCTCAGCCTGCAGCTGCTGCATACAGGAGGGTCCAGGAATTTCCTTCTTCTCCCACTGCCCTACGCACTGTCCCTTGGTAACGTCTGGAAGGACATTTCCCCCTCGCATACCACAGGAGCAGTGAGTGCGGGTTTTGGAGCAGGGAATTGAGCTCCGTGCCCCACCTGCGCCTCTGTCTCCTGTACAGCGACATCCCCTTCCCACGCCCACCCACCTTCCCCTCTGCAGGCTGTGCGTTAGGCTGTGCTGGGATGGCGGCCGCCTTCACCCGGGGCAGGTGGCTGCCCATCTGTTGTGGATGCAGCATGGCCATTTAGCCTCTGCCTGCAACTTCTGGGTCACAGGTGGGCCTGGTGATGGCTCCTGGAAAACACTGCTCAGAATGTGCGGAAGTCTGAACCAGACTTTCAGGTTTTAGTTATCTAAAAACGAACTACCCTGTAAGTATCTTTATCTATTCAACAAAATATTAAGATAAGCGCCTCTAATTCCCATTGAAAGATCTCCCCTTAACCTTGTTCCATCTGTGAAGTTATAAATACTAGTTAAAACGGTCATTTTGATAAGTTCAGATTTTCACATGGTGAGAAGCTAAGCCAAGCGCCGCCAAATACGCTTCGCTCACATTCCCTGAGTATCACTGCGCCAGTGCGTATCCTCCCTCTGTCCCTCCAAGGCTCGACAGTTGCTGACACTCACTTGTAGCCTGTTTAGATAGGACTCTGGAAGGGCCCAGGACCCTGATCATTTGGCTGCCAGTTCTTTGGCTCAAGTGACCATTGGCCCCTGGCTGCTCTTGCCTGCCGCACTGATTTCTGCTGCTGGAGTTTCTTGAAAATGCACTGTGATTGACAAGCTGCCGAGTCCGTCCTGAGGTGAAGGGCCTTCCTTCCCTGAGGCCCATCCTGCACACCCAACACCTGCAGGGCCCGCAGACTGCGCCACCCCCAGCTCCTCCTGCTATCAGCCGCCTGCTGCTCCACCTCTGAGGTCAGGAGCTTTGGGCTGACTCGTGACTCCCTTCCTGATGGCTCTGTGCCTGGGAAGGCCAGTCACTTCCTCAGCCTTCCCTTTTCTCTTGCCAGTGGGAACGGGGCCACACTGGCCTGGGGGATTCCCTGTGGGTGAGGCTCAAGCAGACAAGGGGTATGTGCAGGAGCAGAATGGTGCTGATGCTGGGGTTGCTGCTGTCCCTAAGTCTGTGGTCTCTTATCTGTACATCTCTGACGTCCTGAATTTCTGACGAGATCGGGCGCGTTCAGGGTGGTATGGCCGTAGACTCGTCCTGAATTTCTGGAGAACCCTGCTTTCGTACATTTTCATTTAATCTTTGATTAGTTTTGGGAAAGTCCTCTTTGTATGTTTGCTGCATGAATCTGGGAGTTTGTGCGTTTGATTGTTGTGCGATTACAGTTGGAGGATTCCGCCCCTTCCTTGGCTGTAGTTGACTCTGAATAGCTGCTACGTGTGAGCCGTTTATCTCATGGTAGATTGTTGAATATCTGCAGAAGGAAATGCTATTTCCTGGAATCCAGAGAAAGTGAAAGATGGCGAGAGAGAAAGATTGAAAGAAGGAACCAAGTGGGAGTGGGGTGAAAAGTGCAGTGGCTGCGAGGGAAAGAGCCACCAGCTGGCTGCACACTGACCGGCGACCTGGGGGAGGTCCAGAGGTCCCAGCCCAGGCCCCGAATGAAAGCGCAGGAGGGCAGTGAGCAGCGCTTCAACACACCAGGGTCTGTGCGCCCACGGGTTCCGCACGCTCAGCAGATGGATTGTGGGATCCAAAGCAAGGCATGTCATTGTCACCATCGGAGCAGTGATGGGAGAACTCACCCCATGCAGGAGTCCTCAGCAAGAGTCCAGTTGCTGCTCCCAGGAACCTGGAGGCCAGGGCTAGAGGTCAAGGTGCTCGAAGGCTGGAAGGAAAAGCTGCCCCTCGAGATTCTGTATCCAGCACGATCTTCCTTCAAAACTGAAGCAGAAATCAAGAAAATCCCAGATAAGGGAGACCTGAGATCCTGGAAGCACATCAGCTGCCAAGATGATTCTCAAATACATAGAACCTGCACAGACCAGCTGCAGGTGAGCAGACTGAACCAGTGATTGAGAAGCTTGAGCAAGGAGAACCTGAGACCAGACGTCTCCTCAGTAAGTGCTACCCAAATGTGGGAAGAAGTAGCCGCAGTCCTCCTCAGACTCTTTGAACAATAGAACAGGAAGGAGTCTTAGGTCATTTCAAGAGGCCACCGTAAGACGGGACGAGACAACTGTATACCAATATCTCTTACAAAGTAGATGCAAAAATCCCCCACAAGATACTGGGAAATGGAGTTCAGCAGCGTGGTAAAGGGGTTGTGTGCCATGGCCAGTGGGGTCTAGCCCAGGAAGGCAAGGGTCGTCCAGCCTAAAGTCGGTCTGCACATCAACACGTATGACAGTGGCAGAGGCAAGCGGTCCGCTCGGTGGAGCTGAGAAAGCAGCTGGGAAGCTCAGCGCCTTCCACGGTGAGAATGCCCAGACTGCCCAGAAAGGACCAGCGAAGGGCACTGGGAATGGTAACGGCTGCTGTCCACGAACCGCCAGGGACTGCGAGCTTTCTCCCAAGGTCAAGAGCAAGACAGGTGTCCTTTCCCACCTCTGCAGCTAGCATAGTGCTGCAGGCAGGGGAAAGAACTGCCAAGTCACCCAGGTAGGGAAGGAGGCAGTAAGTGATCTCCGCTCCCAGATGACGAGATCTTACAGATGGAACCGAGAGAGCAATTGTTGGCAGTAGAATCCAAACAAGCAAGGTGCTCGGGGAAAGAGTTGACCAAGGAGGTGCCAGGCTCGGGCCATGCATGCTGTGAGTTTGCCTCCTACGGGACCTTCGCCTAGTGGAGCATCTGTCTGGTGGGCCGCTCCTCTGGCTGGGTCGCTATGGTGTCTCCTCCAGGTGTCCTGAGGAGGAAGGTCACTTGGCCGTGGCCTGCATGGCTGGTTAGTTGCAGTGGGGACCTTCTGAGGTCTGTGTCGATGGATCTGATTCCTAGAACCCAAGTTGCTTGCTGAGAAAGTCACCTTCTGTGTCTGAGTGTATGCAGTGGGACCTTGGCCTCTCTCCAGCAGCGAATGAGAAATCATGGTACCCTTAGCTTCACTTTTCCCCTCGATTCCGTGTTTGACGTGGGTGAGAATCAGAGGCCCTTGAGAGGAAGCGCATCACTAAAGTACAAGCTGCGTGCTTCTCGCGGAATTGAGCACGCTCTGAAGGGCCCTGTCTTTGTGCTCACCCTGGCGTCTGCTGGGGGAGTCATTGCGTGCTCCTGTGCCCCAGAGGCAGCAGTGCGTTCAGGACTTCTGGAGATGACTGCATTGTCTGAGCTTTCTAAGGCTGAAATCAAATTTTCTCATTGTTCATGCTGATAAAAATCATGCTGCACTCCAGCTATTAGGATGAAGGTGTGTGTTGTCCCTAAGAACCGCTCTGCCATCTAAGTGAAGAGCAGGTGAGCCCTGCCCACGTGTGGGTCTGGTCTGTGTTACAGCAGCCACAGAGCAGCGGGGTTAGAGTGGCTTGCAGGTTGCCTGCTCTGGGTCCACAGCATGCATGGATTTCCATCAGAAAGAAACATCTCCACTCTGCAGGGACAGTGGCTTTTTCCTAGGGGCAGCTGTTAGTCACTTGTTTAAAAGTTAAGAGGGAATGTAAACCATAGCATTAAAAAAAAAAACTTTAAAAAATCCATTAAAATTTAAAAATGTTAATTGTTTTCCGAAAATTAGATGTGCTGAACAGAAGTAAATGTAGAAATCCCTTCCTGGGCATGATCTGTCTGTGTCCTTCCACAACTGGAGAAAGATCTTTGCTGCCACCGTCCTAAGTGCCTGTCCTGGTGCCCCAAGCAGGGATGCCCCACACTGCCACGTCTGTGCTTGCACTCCTCAGGGCCAGACGTGACAGAAGAGACAATTCTCCCTCCCCTCTCCTTTTGCATTTATTTCTTGCTTAGTGTTCTGTGTCTTAGTGGTGGTGTCCTGGAAAAGGGACCGTAAGTACTGACTTTCTTTGGGAAGTGCTGGAGGGAGCGTTTTCAGATTTATAACTGCCAAGCAGAAAGACCCAGGCTCTGAACTGCTGGGGGGAAATAGATGGGGAGGCAAAGTCCCTGGTATCCTGCAATCTCCGAACAGCTGGCCTGCAGCACAGATACACAGGGAGTTGTCTGGTTTATGCAAAACAAGTTTTGATAAATTTGTTAATATTTTTGCATCACAGGTCTTTTCTAGGACAGATCTGGTGAGGTCGGCTTTTCTATAATGTTCATGAAGTTCCGGGAGGATGGCCCTGCTGCTGCTGTGGCTGTTGCTTCTGGCTCTGGCACTGTCCTGGATTTCCAGGTGGTCATTTTAGGCGGAGGGTAATTGTAATATCGACTTCTGCACCAGCCAGTACCTTTACGCTAGGTTTGGTTATTTTACTATCACTGAGGGAGAATTAGACAGGTACAGAGAATCGATGCTGAGAGATGCTGAGACCAGCAAGACGGATGCTTTGAGTGATGTTTTCCTGAAACCCAAAAGTCAAACGTGAAGCAAACAAGCAGACCACTGGATTTGTTCAGAGCACAAGGTTCTGTTACTACAAAACCCATGAACTGATGATCTCATTTCAGAGAGGGAAAACACACTCCGCAAGAAGCAGCCAGAATGATGCGCAGGATAATCTGCTTCAGGGGGAAAGAGCAAGTGCGAGGTGGGAGAGCCGGCAAGGCTGGCCTCGCTGGGAGCACTCTGCACTGGAGTCACCATGAGAGCACTTCCGGGTCACTATGGAATCGCTCACATTCTCCCAGACCAGCATCCTGACCTCCCTTCTTTCAAGGTTTAAATTTCATAGCTCGTTTGCAGTTTTAGATAACTTCCAAAATAATGCTGCTCAAGAGTCGAGGAAGGTGGACAAAAGCATCATGGAGCTTCAGTGTCCTGACACCATTGGCCATGTGACTGTGTGAACAGAAAGGGCGGAAAATCAGACGAAGCATCAGAAAGAAATCATCTCGGACAATGAAGATTTCTTCTTTCTCTGCCTCGTCTTTCCTTGTAGAGATTTGTATACCACTGATCAGATGTGGGGGGAACTGGTTTTTGTAAAAATGTCACATCAGGTCACATTAATCTGCCTTTTTTATGTTGCATAAATGAAAACTGAGAAAATAAAAGCCAACTATCTTTCAGATGCATTGCTTGGTTCCTGACTAGCTGCGGAGAGACCGTTCGCTTGCCGGGTTTGGGTTGGAGCTGGATTGGGTGTAACGGGATGGGCGTATGGATTCTTAGGAATCAGGCCATGTGCGGCTCCCAGTGCAGAACCAAGGGGACCCCCCCCCCGCTGTTGGCTAATGTGCCCTCAGCTGACAGCCATGTCTGGTTCCTCCGCTGTGGACTCCCTGGAGCTCACAGGGGCAGCGGGGAGCCCTGCAGTGCAGGAGTCCAGGTGTGTGAACCCAGTTTTGTTTAGGCCTTCCGGAGGCGGAACCTGAGCAGTTTTCTCCATGCAAGGCTGCCCAGAAGTCTTGGTGTCGCTGGTCACAGAGCTGCTTCTGCTTTGATGTGATGGGTGCTCAGGATCCATCAGGGTTCACCCTCAGGAGAAGGACTGCCTCCCCGGCTCCAGGAATTCACACTCGATTTGAGCCCCGGGGTTGTGGGCGTTCAGGGTAGACCTGGGGGCTGCAGAGGGGCCTCTGAGCCAGTGACACCTCCTCCTGAGTGGACAGCCAGGCAGGGCCAGGCTGTGGGGTGCAGGGGTCACTCAGCAGAAAAGAGGTTGGAAAGGTGGAGGCTGGAAAGCACAGGGTGGGGGGCGGCCTGGGTGTTGGGCAGGCAGATGAGGCCTAGGAGTGCTGTCACACCTACCAGGACATCAGGACATCACTGTGGACTGACCAGGTTTATCAGGGAGCCAGGGCCTCAAAAACCAGATCGATCTAAGGTGTGGATGACAGGGGAGCTCCAGATGGGGCAGTGGAGACAGGGAGCACGTGGCAGGGCAGACCCAGCAGGGCCCTGAGAGAGTCACCTCTTCACTCAGATCCTCTATTTTTATTGAGTTTTTCACGTGGCTTTCACTGCTCTGACACTTAGTTGTGTACATGGGTGCTGGGGTTTGAACCCGTGTACTTGCACATGTTGGGCAAGCACCATAACCACCGAGCCATTGCTCCAGCCCCCACCTGTAATAGTTTTACAAACAATTAAAAATAAAATTATCACGTGACCCAGCAATTTCACTCCTGGATGTATTCCTGAAGGAACTGAAGTGGGGACTTGAAGAGACATAGATATGGAGCACCCATGTTCATCAGAGCCTAATTCATAAAAGCCCAAAGGTGGAAGCAGCTCAGGTGTCCATCTGCAACCAATGGAGAAGCAAAGCGGTTAAGTACACTAAACGGAGTATTATGTAGCCTGAAAAAGGGCAGCGCTTGCACACATGGACGGACCTCGAGGACATTATGCTGTGTAAATAATAACAACAAGCAAAACGAAGAGCAGTAATAAACGGTAGGCTAATGCTCCACGATTCCACTAACGTAAGGTACCGGAGCCAAGAAAGCAGAAGTGGAAAGGAGGTGGAGCTGGGGAAGGGGCGTTATTGTTTATCTGATACAGCCTCTGTTTTGGAAGATGGAAAGAGTTGTGGAGATGGATGTCGTCATTGTGCAGGGTGACTCATAAGATGCTATTGAAACGCACTTGGAAGTAGTCAAGATGACAGATTTATGTCACATGTAGTTCGTCACAACTGAGAATTTTAAGAAGTGAGGGTTGAAGCCAGGTGCAGGGGCACACCTCTAATCCCAGTGACTTGGGAGGCTGGGGCAGGAGGATTGCAAGTTCAAGACCAGCCTCAGCAACTTAGCAAGGCCCTCAGCACTTAGCAAGACCCCGTCTTAAATTTTACTCCCGGGGGGTGGGGGTGGCCCTGGGGATCCAGCTCAGTGGTAAGTACCCCTGAGTTCAATCCCTAGTAACAACAACAAAAAGTAAGTGCTGAAAAGAGGTGATAAAGAGGTTGCCCTGGATTTTGCCCCACCCAACTTGTAACTCAGCAGGAGGGCAGGAAGTGTTTCTCTACTTAAGAGCATTTTTGAAGTCAAGGGATTGCATCATAACGCTCTTATAAACTACATAGTAAGCTTTGGGCAGCATCTTTTGTAGCTGTGCAAGATCAGGACTTTGGTGCCTTAACAGTTCCTCCTGCCCTCTCTCTCCTGCCCTCCCAAGTTTCCTTAGGGCCTTTACTCTGGAGGCTTAGAGAAGGGCCCTTACTTTGGAGGCTTAGAGATGTGACCCTGCCAGCAGAGCTCCCGCACAGAAGCCCCAGCCACCTGGATTCTCTACTCCAAACTACCACTGTGACCAGTCTTCATTTTCAGTGCTTCTAAAATTTACCTGCTCCTTGTCCATTTCACCAAGGAAGGGTCAGGTCTGCCGTTTTCTGACTCTTGCGTGCCTGACTGTTGCTACCCCAGGCGTCCCTGGGCAGCGGTCGAGGCAATCCGGACCAGCGGGATCGTCTCGCCGGGGGCCGAATCAGGAGATGAGTGCCGACGGCTGGAACACAGGTCCCCCTCCCCTGGGGACCCCTTCCCTCCCAGCCGGGGAAACGAGGCAACCACACGCAGCTGATGGCAGCCCAGAATCCGTTTATTGTCAAGGCACACAGGTTTTTATAGGGAGGGGAGAAGCCAAGGAATCAATAATCCTTCTAAGGGAGTTGCCAGGGGTTATGCAGATTCCGAGTACAGACAAAAGTTAGGAACTTTCTGTGGTCGGTACATTCTGACCCACCCTGCTTAACCTTTTGTATCAACAATTAGCAAGATTAACAAAGCACGACCTAGCAGCCCCTCCTGAAGGAACTTATACAAATAGTAACAAGATCGCTCCAGGGCAGCTGCTGAAACGGAGTGAAGGTCAGACCGAAGGTCAGACCCCAACACCTAACGTTGTGTCCTGTTCCCACACTCGTGGGTGACAACCTGACTGGGTGTCTTGGGGACACTGCATGTCCTTCAGAACTTTGTAGAGTTTGTTCACAGTTTTCTTTCACAGCGTTTTTTTGGGAAGAAGGACAATGCCACTTCAGTTCATACTCCTTGAGAAAGATCTGACCTTTCCCGCAGTAGACTGAAGCGTTCTTCCTCATCTTTGAATTCAGCAGTGTCACCAGGAATGGCAAAATACATCTTTGAAGATAACGGCCAGGGAGGTGCGGTTTAACGTGGCAATGAGCCGTGCTAACACGCACGCGTTACAGTGGCTGAAATGCACTCGGAGAGTCCTGAGCAAGGTCACAGCGCAGCTGAAACTCCCGGGCTGGAGGTGGGAGAGTGAGACGCCAGCACCATTTGGAAAACGACTTAGCAATTTGGTGAAAACTTGAACACCAACGATATGATTCAGCCTGTCCACCCTGTGTTCACCAAGAGAAATGCAGCACAGTCACGAAAGGATTTGAATGCGACTGCTTGTAGTCGTTTCAATCAAAATAGACAAAACTGCAGAAAAAGTGAGTAGATAAACAAGATGCAGTGTCCCCACTCAATGCAGTACCACTTACCAACAAAAAATAAACTACTTACTGATACACACCACGGAGGAGTCTCTAGAGTATTGTGCTGAGTGAGAGAAGCCGTATGCAAAATACTAGGGCTGAACGCTTCTAGTGGTATAAATCCTAGCAGGGGCAAACTAACCTCTAAGCATTGAAACAGCCAGGAGTCTAGCAGGAAGGAGCGACCTGCAGAGGGGCCTGAGCCTGTCACGTGGATGCAAACTCCTGGGATTGGCGGAGGTCACAGGGGATTCGTTGGTCAAGCTCAGGGCACCATAGCCTTTAAGTGGATAAAGTTTATGCACATGAATTAGATCCCAGTGAAGTAATAATCAGTCGCATCAGCATGCCTTGGCAATGAGAACCAGGATTTGATGTGTTTTTGGTCTAAATATATAATTATTCTTCATTTTAGATGCATTTCCTGTACCTCTTCCTCAGTCACTATTTCTTCTCTGCTAGACAATTTGCTACCTCAAGAACGTCATTTATTCTTATGTTGGATTGTCGTTTCCGTCTTTACTATCCCTTTGCCTTGCTTGGATTGCTGTAGGTTAAACCTCCTGCATTCACTGTGATTACATTAAACCTTTTCTCTGTGCCAGTGAGAGAGAGAAAGAGAGTCGATTTTATTTAGTTTTTCATGTGGCCTTCGTCACTCCAACACTTTGTTGTGTACGTGCTGCTGGAGTTTGAACTCACATCCTCACGCATGCCAGACAAGCACCGTAATAGCTGAGCCACTGCTCCAGCCCTGATTTTTCAAATTTCTTATTTCTTCAATCTTTTTCTCTCTGATTCCATGCGTTTTACTAAACTTTTTCATGTCGTGGCAAATGCAGAAAGTGATATTTTTGCAACAAGTGGCTATAAATGGCTGACTTCTTTTCTATCACCAAACTTTGGCTGTGTGAAGCCAAGCAGAGCAGTATCTGACTTATGTGTTTCCTTGGGCTACAATTCTCCTTTTCATATAATTTGCTTTTTTCTTAAATATCCCACCTTTTAATTCTTCTATTTTATTGAATTCAGGTTGATAAATAGTTGTCTTACTTATCAATGCACTCTTAGGGGATGCATTCCGTGTTTTGAAGGAATAGATCGTTTATGTGTGTGCTTTATGTCTTTCTTAAGTTATGTGTCTTTTTGGTTTGTTTCTGTTTTTGTCTTGGTGGTCCTGTGGATTGAATCCAGGGGCACTCTACTACGGAACTACGTTCCCAGCCTTTTCAAATCTATTTTATTGTGAGACAGGTGCTCGCTCAGTTGCTGAGGCAGGCCTTGAACTTGTGTTCCTCCTGCCTCAGCCCCTCGAGTCTCTGGGATCACAGGTGGGACCACCGTGCTCAGCCAGAAATCATACTTAGGTCTGGCGGAAGGAAGTTTCAGATGCAGGCAATTCCTGCCACTCACCTTCCCCACTGGCATTGCTGTCCAGAGGCCACCTTCTCCGCGTGGCCTGCACTCCTGTGTTCACCCAGCAGATCGCGTTCCCAGGATGTGGAGGTGTGCTGGCTGAGTGTGCTGCTGTGTGTGGTGCAATTCTGTCCAGAGCCAGGGGGCTGTGACAGGCTGCCTCCACATCCCCTGGTGGGCAGCATAGGTCGTACAGCTTGTGCCTTTGAGCTGTGTTGCTGTGGTGGGCAATATGCAGCCCCTGCTGAGAAGCCACGTGCAGCTGCTGCCCTGCCTCGGCAGCATTTGACAGTTGGGGCTGTCATCCTGGGCCATCACTGTCTCCTGAGGAGGCCTGCTGTCCTCATACCTCCTGTGACCAGGGGAGCTCTCCCCTGTCTTCTCCATGGATGTCCCTGAGGACTCTGAAATCCAATGGCAGTGGGTGTGGCTGGACGGGAGCAGAGTTCGACCAGAGGCCCAGAGCACAGAGGAGCAGCATCCTGCGGAGGAGGTGTCCACAGCAGGGTTCGCTCTATCTAACCTGGTGTCCAGGACTGCAGTGGCACTGTCCCTGCTCACCTGACGCTCATCCAACCAGGCAGCAAGAGGATACTGGCAACTTGTTCCGTGGCTGCATCTCACTGTAGGTCAGACCATTTTTATGTAGGAAATATAAGAACAGTTGCTCTGGGCTGTTTTCACTCCACGCTTGAACAATGTCCTTCTCTGAATTGCTTTCCCCCTCTTTAAACCTTGGGCTTCAGGTCTCCATTTCCCACCTGCCATGGAAACCTATTTAATTCACCCTCTGGCCAGATGCCCTTCAATGTGGAGAAGCCCATCTTGCAATGCAAGCGACTGACGAAACTGTGGCTTTTGGACAACGTTGCCAGGCGTGGTTTTCCAGGCCATTAGACCTCCTCCTTTTCATCCTGGTCACAGGGTAGGAAAATCAGCTGATCCCACACCTACTTGGCTTGAGTCAGATCTTGCATGTGTGTGGCCTTGGAAACTGAACCCGGGACTCTACCTGAGCTACAATCTCAACCCTTTTCATTTTATTTTGAGACAGGGTCTCACTGAGCTGCCGAGGCTGGCCTCGAACTTGTGAGCCTGCTGCCTCTGCCTCTAAAGTTGCTGGATCACTGGCAAGTGCCACCATGCCCGGTTTGGACTACTTCAGATCTTAGGCTATCCTCAAAAGGGGTTCAGAGCACCCTCAGATGTAGCCACTGGGAAAATCAGGACTTGTGGATGCTGCGCCTCACCCTCTGAATGTTGGCCTCCTCTCTTGAAAGACAGCTGTGGAAGCCCAGCTCACTGGAGTGAAGTAATTGATTTTGATATCTGAGAACTAACGGAAATTAGAAATTCTTGAATTAATCATTGGATCGTCTGAGTGAAATTGAATCATTCATCATAGCAGGTTAATTTTTAAAGAAGGTTTAATTTTATTTCTAGTCTTTTTTTTTTAAAGAGAGAGGGATGGTGTGAGAGTGAGAGAGAGAAAGAATCAATTTTATTTTATTTTATTTTTTAGTTTTTCATGTGGCCTTCGGTGCCCTGAAACTTCGTTGTGTATGTGGTGCTGGGGTTTGAACTTGTGTCCTCACGCATGCCAGGCAAGGGCCATAACTGCTGAGCCACCCCTCTAGCCCCTCTAGTCTGTTCTTGATTATTCAGCTTTTAAAATTTTGTGCATCAAAGATTGAATCCCAGGGTGCACTCAAACCCCAAGGACCTTCCTCGCACACGATTGCGTGTACCCCGGGAAAGGGGTGAACTTTCAGAGTGGCGACCACACGAGCCATCTGCCAGGCCGCCTAGTCATTTCCCATGCCAAGAGCCTAGGGTTGCTGGAGTCCGTCCCCATCAGGGCCTTGCAGACCTGGCTGTGCCCTATCTGAATCCTAACCTTCCCACTTTTAGGTCACGTGTCTGAAATAGAGGTTGCAGTAGAGAGTCACCTGCTTTTGCTGTGACTCATTCCTGTGCTCTTCAAACATATTCATCCCCACGTGCAGCTGTGTCACCCTTGAGTGTCCATTTGCTGAATGACAGATCCCACATTCATGCCACTTGGCCCTGGAGAAGGCCAGGCATGGGCTCTTTGAGAGGGGGAGATGGCCCAGCCCAGTTCCGTTGGGACAGTGCATCATGATGGGGACAGCTGTCTACCATGGGCCGACAGAAGTCCCCAGTCACTGCTGTGAACTCAGCACAGACAGGCGGTGTGGGCCCAGCTGTCCCAGGTCCTGATCTGAACCAGTGACCTGGAATCTTCTTTCCAGCTAGCAGAAACATCCTGCCACCTGTTACTTTTATTTTAAAACTCTGGGCTGCCTTGCACTTCTGTGCCCTGAGGGGTGCTGGCTGCATCAGATTGTGGGGGAACACTGGGTTGCCCAAGGGCCTGGGGCCATTTTTCTGCAACTCTAAATTTTATTAAAACCAAGGAGCCAAGTGCCTGCTTCAGGAGGTGAGGTTGACTCCTATAGGCCTGACTTGCTGCTGGGGCCACATCCCATGGCATCAGCTTGCAGGGGAAGAACGGGCTGCTGCACCCCCAGCTACCCTGGCTGCTCTGCTCTGCCTCTCCCAGACCTTCACTTGGACTCACGTGGACCAACCAACCCAGAAGCAGCCGGGGAACTGGGTGGGTGGTTTCTGGTTTGGTTCTGCTTCCTGACTCTTCTTTCAACCATCTGGTGTCTGGGGATGGGCCCCATGCTCCTGGCAACCCCAGGCTGCACTTGGGCCCTCTGGAGTCTAGTCCTGTCTCAGGGCTTTTCAGGGGCGTGGTCTTCAGCCAGGTCTCCTCCTCCAGGATTGCCTATGTCCTCTCCATGCCCTGGGGTGCCATGGGGTTCCTGGGCTTCTCAGTCCCTCCTTCTCCACCTCTGGGTCTAAGCTATTTGAGAGACAGGTGCAGGAGTCTGATAGGGAGGGAATTCTATCACTGCTCAGTTTTGAGAACAGAGCTTGAACCCGAGCCCCATCCTGAATGGAAATCTCCCAGTCACAGTGAATAGCTGTGGCCTCTGCTAGGGGCTCCCCAAGGAGGACAGGGGAATGTGCGCAGGTCCCTCAGCCCAGTGGATCTGGAATGCTCTCAACGGGGAACTTCTCTGAGGCCGTTCTGCTCTAGAAAGCCAAGACCTTGGGCAGGCTGTCATTTCCGCATCACCAGCTGCGCTGAATGGTGTCCCCCAGTTCACGTAGGCCCAGAAGCTCAGATGTGCCCTTTTTTGGAAGGAGGGGCTTTGAACAGATGGTAGGTAAGAGTCTAGAGATAAACCGACTGAGATTCAGGGTGATCCTGAGCTTCTGATGACGGTGCTGGGTTTGGGTTCCGTGGAGTCAAAGATTGAACACCACAGAACGCCAAGGCCTGTACAGCAAGCAGTTTTATTTATGAAGTGAAGCAAGCCGCGAGAGGAAACAGATGAGAACTCTACCCCAACATGGTGTCTGTCCTTTCATCCCATCCAGAGGCCCCTTCAAAAAAAGAAGGTGCAGTGCCATTGGGTGGCATCAGTGGCTACATGCTTGCAGGTGGATGCTCATGAGCTTGGGTATACACACGGAATCAGTGTGTGTCTGTGCTGAGTGTGGGCTAGCCGGCTCCCAACCCTGGCTCCTCCTTAAAAGCATATCCTAGCAGAGCTGGCTGGAAGTCTCGGTGAGGGAGCCTGATTACAGCCACCTTTGAATCCGCCCCAGCAAGCACCTTTTTTAGCAGATGCCTGAGTCTGAGCCACCCTGGCAGCAGAGGGGGTGTCAAGCTGATATGCATATCTGTTTATGTGGAACAGCGGACACTCTTTGGTCCCTTAAAGAAAATGACCATCAGCCAATTTCCTTGTTATGGACCCTTATCATTCCGTCTACACGGACTGCCTGACTTTGTTTCTCCACCCCACAGGCACTGGTATCCTTGCTAGGTGAGCAGAGGATGCAGAAGGTGAAGGAGGAGGCCACATGGGGGTGGAGGGAGGCTGCGACTGGAGCCATCCTGCCACAGCCAAGGGATATCTGGGGCCACCAATGGCCTAGGAGATCTGACAGGCTAGTAGGACCCTGCCAACACCTTGGTTTCAGACTGTGACCTCCAGAACTGAGAGGACTTTCTGCTGCTCTAAGCTGTGGTGTGTTTTGTGGCAGCCTGGGGATCAGCCAAGACAGAAATAAGGCAGGGGACGGGGAGAAGCAGTCTCCTTGCAGAACCTCAAGAACCCGGCCTGGCCCTCCGAGCTGAACTTGCACAGACAGCTATGTGGACACACACATCTTGTAACCCTCAGTGGGAGGCTGGGCCTGGTGCTGGCTCAGGTCCTTTGAGGCCTCCCTCACCAGGAGTATTCTCACACCATGAACTCACACCATGAACCATGAAGGGGGCACCTGCTCAGCTCGGGACCTGTCCTCAGTGACAGCCAGCTTGCGGGCAGGGAGGTGGAGAGGTAGGCAGGAGTGGGCTGGAGGCTGGGGTCTCCCTACAGCAGCCACCTGAACAGGACACTGACGGACCTGCAGGGGACACTCTTCTTAGAATCACTTCCCCCAGTGTGTCCTGTCCCTGTTTTTTCATAAATGCTTTCAGGATAGCTATGAGTGATATACATTATTTTTTTTTAAGAGAGAAGGACTGAGAGAGAGAGAGAGAGAGAGACAGAATCAATTTTTATTGAGTTTTTCACATGGCTTTCATTGCTCTGACACTTAGTTGTGTACATGGGTGCTGGGGTTTGAACCCGTGTACTCACACATGCTGGGCAAGCACCATAACTGCCGAGCCACTGCTCCAGCCCCACGGTATACATCTTTAAAAAGAGAGAGAACACTCTTTCTAAACGAGTTGGGTATGAGCCTAATGGTGGGCTCTATTTAAGGATATGAACTGTGCCATTCAGTCAAAGCATAAATCACATTCAGTATATGTAGCCTTATATATTCCATTTCCCAAGAAGATGGGATAAGACCTTTCTACCTTGGTAATGCTGTTTTTAAGTGATCACTATTTGTGTAATGATATCTTGCCTACATTTCTGTGCCAACAACGACTTTGACTATAATATCAATAATGGATAGAATATTGATATAATATTGATATAATATCAATAATGGATAGAATAACAGTGATGGCAATGAGGGCAACAGAAACATTAAATCAATGATATTCAAGCCAGACTTTCTGAGGTGAAATTTTGTAAGGAAATGAGTTGATCCTAGTCAAACTAGAAATTTTAAAATATGTAGTTAATAATTTATTCTGTTTTCAAATTTGTTATTCAATGCATTTTAACCTTTTAAAAACTGGGTTGAATGATCCAAACAAAGGAATAAAACTATCTAAATGGGCAAAGAGAAAATTCTTTCCTAGAGTAACAGGAAAAATGGAATTAAGAAATCACAATTGGGGGCTGGAGCTGTGGCTCAGCGGTTACAGCACTTGCCTGGTGTGTGCGAGGATTTGCGGGTTCGAATCCCAGCACCATGTATGCAACAAAGTGTCAGAGCAACGAAAGCCACATGAAAACTAAATAAAATTGATTCTCTCTCGCTCTCTCACTGTCCCTCTCTCAAGAAAGAAAGAAAGAAAAAGAAAGAAAAAATTACAATTGGGGCTGAACCGGTGGCTCAGTTACTGCACTTGCCTGGCATGTGCAAGGATCCAGGTTCAAACTCCAACACCACGTACACAGCAAAGCATCAGAGCTACAAAAGCCACATGAAAAACTAAATAAAATAGATTTTCTCTCTCTCTCTCACTGTCCCTCTCTCTTAAAAAAAAGAAAGAAAGAAAGAAATCACAATTGACAACCACAGCCACCATCAAACCAACAGCTCATGGGGGCAAGTCATGGTATCTTTATAGTCTCAAAGTTCCTCTCCACAAAAGAAGTATAAATTACAAAGGATACAAAGGGAAGTGTTTGGGTAAAAAAAACCCAAGGGGTGGGGCTGGAGCACTTGCCTGGCATGCACAAGGGCCTGGGTTCAAACCCCAGCACCACACACACAACTAAGTGTTGGAGAAGCAGAGGCCAGATAGATGAAAAACTAAATAAAATTGACTCTCTCTCTCTTAAAAAAAAATAAAACCCCCAAGGGACACTGTATTGATCCAGCGATCAGAGCTGATGCCTGCAGTCATGGAACAGGTGGACGTTAGGGGCCACCAGAACATGTCACTTCCACAAACTAACACCGAAATGCCTATCTTGGGGTCTCATGAAGAGGAAGGGCAGGGCAAGCCACTCTAGGGGTTTCTACAAAATGATCAGCCTGTAGTCTTCAAAAATGTCAAGGTCATTGAAATTGAGGCTGAAGAACATTCCAGATGGAGGAGATGGAGAGATGATTGGGCACAGACTTGACCCTAGACTGGGTCCCTGGTTGCAAGCAACACGAGGAACTGATGAACTTGGGGTGGGTACTCAGCAGGAGTTACTTGTATTTCTGCAACTTTTCTATAACCTCAACATCGCCTCAAAATAAAAATGTAAAGGAAGTACTGAGAGCCTGCCACCACCACAGTGTGGTTTGTAGCAGGGTCATGCAGGGAAGTGGCAGGTGCCACTGAAACCCTAGTCCACAACCTGCTAGCTGAGCAAGTTCCTCGACCCTCTAGACTGTGTTTCCTCGTGGGTAGAGGGGGGATGATGTCAACGCCTCCCCGGGGGGCTTTAGGAGGATTAACTGGTGACTCACAGGAAAGCTGAGCTCAGGGCTCAACACACAGAGCCCCACACAGACAGGTGTCTTTGACGGCAGTGTATCAGCAGGCTGTCAGAACAGTGTCACCAACAGGATAAGAGCTAGGAGATCCATCGTTGACAGGGTAGGCTCCTTCTGAGGCTCTGGGGAGGACTGCTCCACACCCCTCGCCCAGCGTCTGGTATCCCCCTCAAGCCCTGGCCTTCCTGGTCTTGTAGCTGGGGCACCCTGTCTCCTCTGCCTTCACGAGGCCTCCTCCTGTGTGCTGTGTCTGTGCCCAAATGCTCCCTTTGCATAAGGGCATCAGTCACATAAGTGTACCCTGCTCCAGGATGACTTCCCCTCCACTGGCTGGATCTGCAACGACCCTCTTTCCAAATACAGTCACACTGTGTGCTGGGGGTCAGGACCTCAGCCTGTGAACTGGAAGGGGACGGATTCAGCCCATAACAAGCAATTCTTCCTCCACAGATGAGTGAATCCAACGTGATCATAACTTCTTTGACTTTATAACACTTCACAGAACACTCTAAAGGGACAGTCCGACCTTTCAACAAAGCCGATTAGAGTTATCTGTGTTTTTAGACAAATTTATGATGCTTACTCAGGGTGCCTGGAAGCAGGAATCTCTCCAGCTCATCATGAAGCCCCTTCTGGGCTCCACTGGCCTGGCAGCAGTCCACTGTTCTCAGCAAGGAGACAAACGTGCACACTGGGGCCAAACAGGTTCCTCGGAGCCGTCTTTGGAGGGTTTGCGTCTGACTAGATGTGGAGAGAGTGAAATCTAGGTGGCGTTTCGAGAGCCTGGACAGCTCCTGGGTCCCTGTGGTTTGGGGCGTGCTGCACAGCTGGTTTACATAGGCCTGGGAGCGGTGTCCACTTGGAGCTGAGACTGTGGGCTCAGGTTACGTTGGCTTGGTTCAGACCACATGACGGGCCATCCAGAGGGTCTCTCCTTGGGCCCGTTGCCTTCTGCCTGTGACCCTGCAAGAGCACCCAGGGAGGTGGACCTCCACAATGGAAGGAGCAGGATGACTGTGGAGGACACGAAGCCGACTCCCCGCACCCATTCACCCACCAGCCATCCTTGGACTCAGCATCTCAACCCTGCCTGGGAGCACGTGTGGGCACGCACGTTGCCTTTTCTTTCAATGTCACCAAAGCCAGACGATTCCCTTCCTGATCCTTTTCACTAGCCTGCTGATGACCCCTGACATTTGCCCTTGGTTTCCGCAATTCCTGGAAAGAAAGGATGCTCACTTACTCGCTCTCCAACACCTGCTGAGTGCCCTAACGGGCACCATGGGCAGTAAAGATCCTTCCATCACAGGCCCAGCTTTTAATTAAGGCCAGCAATGGAACGGTCAAGGATTACATCCAAAGGATTTGCTCAGGCAACTATGAATGCAAGTAAAATTACGCCCGTGTCCACAGAGAGGCAGGAACCCTGCACAACAGAGTTTTAATCTCCAAATAGGTCGACACTGACTGCTCAGATTGGATCTCTAGTTCAGGTCTATTGCAGTTGGGGAAGATGCCCTGCAAGAGGCAAACCTTGGAAGTTAGTGAGTCTTGGGAAACATTCCATGTGTGCTTTAGAAAGTGTGATCCATGGTTGTTGGATGCACTGAAATGTCAAGGGGCTAACGGTGCTGTCCAGTCTGCCACACCCTTTCTGGTTATTTATCTAACTCATCCACCAATTATTGAGAGAGAGATGTTAAAAGCTCCAACTGAGACTGCATGTGTTCCTCCAATCCTGCTACTGTCTGCGTCTAGCATCTGGAAACTCATTGAGCACATGCATGCTTATGATTGCTATGTCTTCTTTTTTATTTTTCAATTTTTTTTAAGGAGGGAGGGACAGAGAGAGAGAGAGAAAGAGAGAAACATTTTTTATTTAGGTTTTCATGTGGCTTTCGTTGCTCCAAGAGTTTATTGTGTACGTGGTGCTGGGGTTCGAACTTGCATACTCACGCTTGCCAGTTAAGCACTGTAATCGCTGAGCCGCTTCTCTCTGCTAAGTCTTCTTGCTTAATTGATTCTTCTGTTTTGTGAAGTTTCTCTGTCTCTCTCTCTGGCACTACTCATTGTCTTACATTCTATATTTATCTGAATGTGGCCACCCCAGATTTCTAACACCATTTGCGTGGTTTATATTTTCCTATCTTGTTACTTTAAACCTATGCATTTCTCTATACCTACGATGCATGTAGTATAGATGGTGTGAACTTGGGCCTTGTTGCTTTTTTAATCTATTCTAACAATCTGGAGTCTTAGCCCTTTTATACTTAATGTAATTGTTGACACGATTGGATTTCAGTCTACTCTTTTGCTACTTGTTTCCTGTCCCCTACCCCCCCTGCTTTTTGTATTCCTATGTTCCTGCCTTTTTTGGGGGACAATTGAATATATTTAGAATTCTCTTTTTGTTTTATTTTTTTACTTTTCCACTAAGCTTTGTACACTTGTTTTTCATGTTTGGTATAAAGTTTGCAAAACAGATTCTGCCTTTCCCACTGGCTACTTAGAGCTCTTGCTGTGCCACTTTACATACAATGGAAAATAATCTGCCATCACGGTTTTCCATTTATAACCCCTTGGTCTTTATGTACCATCGTTACACCTGTTACACCCGCACACCTGTGAACCCAGTGAGGTGCTGACTTCTACTTGAGATAGTCTCCATTCTGAGCAGGGCCAGTTTGCCCTCTTGCTCCATTCCCTCGATCCTTCTTCCTCTGGCATCTTTTCCCTCCCACCTGAGGCACCCCCTCGGCACGGACACGCAGCTTTTGGCTTTCGTTCATCTGAACACATCTTTATTTCTCCCCCACTTTAATAGATATTTCTCCTGGATCTAGACTCTTGTGTTGAGGGCTTTTCTTCTTCCAGCATGCTGAAGGTTATTTCGCAGTCTTTGGATCCAGCTGTTTCTGATGAGAAGCCAGGGGCTGTCACTTTACTGTCCCCCTGAATCTCATGTATCTGTTTTGTGGACTGCATTTAAGATGTTCTCTTCACCTGTCACTGCAAGCCTGGGTGGTGGGCTGTGTGGCACTTAACCGCAGAAGGCGGCTGGTGTGGCTCCCTGATGGACAGCAGAGGCCTAGAAGATTGGGATAGTCTGACCAGAGACTGGGGCATTGCGAGTTGGTCTTGGGGTCCTCAGAAGTGAAGTTTACTGAGCTCCAGCTTGATCTGGAAAAATGGAAGAGTTCTAGTTAAGTAACCAAAAATCCAACCAGAATCATGCATCAGACAATGATGGTCCCCCCATCTGTCCCCGGAACCAGAGCCCCTGAGTGAACAGGAGGCTGGGGCCCCAAAAGGACAGACCCTGTACACTACTGAAAAGCTATACTGCTAATCTCCCTTGCAGCCTTCCCCATGGGACCTCATAGGGACTGCTGGACACTGGCTCCGCACTGACACTGATTTCAGGAGACCCAATGTCCCTGTGGCTCCAGCCAGTGTAGGGGTAAGAAGTCATATGACCCACAGAGTTTGTGCCCAGGTCTCCCTCACCGTGGGCCCCTGGGGGCCCCAAGCCCATCAGGCCGAATCCAGCAAAATGCCACGCACACACAAGGTCCTCACACTGAGGGTAGAGGCCCCTGAGGAGTCAGGGTGGGCAAGAGCATAGGGTGGCTGGACTAAGTGGCATGGCAGCTGGCAGGGTGTGGCTCTGGCCCAGCTCCTGGTCTCGTCTGATCCTGGTGGCTGCTGGGCCATAGGCAGCTGCTGGAGCCCCAAGGCTGCTTTCCTTTTATAAGCTGCAGCTGTGGCCGCTGCTCCCTGCCAGCTGCCTGGGCGCTGTCCTCCTATTCATGCTTCACGACTGCTCACCAGGGCTATGAGTTCTCAGAACATTCCGTGCTCTCACAGCCCCCCTCAAGTGTTTGCTGAGAGGCTCTGAGGACACGACTTCACAGAGGAGTCTATTTTGATGTGAGGATGTCACCCCATGTTTTCAGGGTGGGGTATCCACGACAATGACTCATGTGTTTTGAATGGTCCAGGGCTGGGCCGTGTCCTTTCTCTCATTGCCTTACAAAGAAAGAGAAGACATTTAAAGCTGAAAATCAGCAAGTATAACCACTTATTAGCTATTTCTTCCTTAATCCAGAAAATGGAACCATCACATTTGATCTCTTTATTTAGTATAGACACACTTGTCTGATTGCCTATAAATCTATAGGTGACACTATATATCACATATGAAATAATATTTAGAGGAAGAATCTCCAAATGCTCTTGATTGTACAAGGTATTAAAAACCAAGGAAGTATCATATGCATGCCTAACAGCACATAAAACTTTATGTAATATCCTTGATTCTTTTTTTTCCTTAAGAGAAAGGGAGTTGGGTTGGGGATTTAGCTCAGTGGCAGAGCGCTTGCCTAGCATGCGCAAAGCCCCAAGTTCGGTCCTCAGCCCTGAAAAAAAAAAAAACAGAAAAAAAACAAAACAGAGAGAGAGGGAGTGAGAGAGAATCAGTTTTTCTTTATTTTTTTTTTTTATTCTGGTCTTTGTTTCTTCAATCCCTGGTTATGTATGTGGTGTTAGAGTTTGAACCTGGGTCCTCATACAAGCCAGGCAAGCGCTCCAGCCACTGAGCCACCTCTCCACCCCACATCCTTGATTTCTAAAGCAGTTAGCTTACACAAGAAATGAGAAGACAAAAGAGAACTGAAAGGGTAGAGTGAAGCACATGACAGTTCCAATGCTCTCTAGGAGGGTGCCCGGGAGTCCTCGACCAGCATCCTATGCCTGGCTCCTGGCAGGTGCCAGAGCAGAACAGGTGCTCAGTCAGGATCTGTTAAATTGTCCCTTAATAAACAGATAACAGAGAAGTGACTCTCCACCCATTTATCCCCCTTTGCTGGTGTGTTGACTGTAGAGAGAAAGTCCTACTCAGAGCTGACCACCATTGCATTCAGGCTCTAGTTCAACATGTACATCTGAGTGAGCATGGGAAAAGTGCATGATCTCTCTGTACCTCAGTTTCCTTATTTGTTCAAGAAGAGCCACAGTGGGGCTGTTGAGGACCGAGCAGCTTTGGGAGATGGGTCTGGGATGCTCCAGGTGTGCTGTGGGGTGGCTCTGTCCTCTCCATTCACACAAACCCCGTGTGCACTAGCAGCCTCTCCTCATGACCTTTGGCATGGGGTGTCAGCCCAGACAGCTCCGATGAGGACCTGAAGTGTTCTTCTCCCCTTGCCTTCCCATCTCAGACCCACAGGCCCTGAGCTTGGCCACTATGAGACTCTGTATTTTCATTCAGGTCCTTATCTCATGTTCCAAGAGGAGCCCCCTCCCCCCATGCAGTGACCTAAAGGTAAGAATGAAAATCGTAAAACCCAGGTAGAAACAGCCAATATCAAGGTGGAGAAAGAGAAATAGCTACATGTGAGATAGCTTCAAAACACTGTTTCTATTTCAAAGAAGCCAAGGAGCAGAGAGATAACTGAATGCCACTTAGCAAACCCATAATGGATGGTGGATGATTTCAATTCTGCCTTTATTTTCTTAGTTCTTCACAAAGGACCTGCAGCTCTCAACGTAAGGGCAATGTCCTCAAGGGGACGTGTGGTTGGGGACCGAGCCGACCTTGGGTCTCAGAAGAGCATCCTGAGCCCCAGCGAGGCCAGCTTTCACTGTGCCCAGACTCCAGGCGGCCAGCAAGGTGACCCAGGCTCCTACCAGAGCAGCACAGGCTCCTGGGGCTGTGGAGCACCAGGCTCGAATTCAGTCCAGGCAAACTCGGTCACTTCCGGAATTCCGCAGAGCAGTTGCACTGCGGTCTGCTCCTGGTTTCAGCCTCGCCGCTGACAGCTGCCTCCGTGCGCCCTTCCAGAGGCCCAGGCCCGCGTCCGCCCGCTTGCTCCGGTGGCATCTGCAGGCTATCAGTAGGGACAGCACTCTGGCTGTGTGCGCAGCCACCGTGGGTCAAGGGACCAGCGGACACGAAAGGGCGGGACCACAGGTGTGCACGTGCCAGGCGCGACTGCCGGGCGTTCCTAGGGCGTGTGCGGTGCGAGGCTCGCGGGGCAACTGCTGGACACCCGCGGGCCACCGGTCGCTCGGTGGGCGGTACCGGGGCGCCCCCTGCCGGCGGCGCTGGCCGTGCTCCCGTGAAGCCCCGGCTGCGGGCTGTGAGCCAGGCAGGTGTGCGAGGGAAGCCAGCCCGGCTCAGTGCGGCCACCGTGCCGCCCCACCTGTCTGCAGTGTGTAACCTCCTGGCTCTGCTCCCAGGGCTTCGGGGAGCAGGCCACGGGACCAGCGGGCGCCTCTGCGGAAAGACAGGGACCTGGCGGCCACCAAGCGCAGGGCTCCCTGAACACTCCGCCAGGGTTCCCTGTGCATGCGGCAGGCAGATTCTGCTAGTTAGGGGCTGGGGGCGTGGAGGGAAAGTGGCTGCCAGACCCTGCTCACGCGTTTGTTCCAGCACGGCCGGAGCACTAGGGGACAATTTTGTCAAAGTGCAGATTTTGCATCTGGGTTGGCGCATGCTAGGACAAACAGGTGAAAGCAGCAGAGGGAACTGGGGAGCAGAGCCAAATGGGAACGCCCCGAATGCTCTCACCTAGGACCTCTAAAGTCCCCGTGATGACATCTGATGGGTAGGGAAACGCCACTCCTGAAAACGGTACCTTGCTTACTGGATATTTCAAACGCGAGGAATTTGAGGAAAGCCCGAGCAGGAAGGTCTCTCTGAGGCCCCCTGGAGCAGGCTGTAAGACCCTTGCTGAGAGGTGCCCTCCCTGAACCCCAAGAAAAGAGCATCCTCCGAAGACTGAGGAAGGAGGAGAGGAATCTAACCAATCGGACTCAGTTCCGGTTTGAATGAAAGGTGTCCCCCCAAAGCTCAATGTGTGAGACTGCACAGGCTGAGGGAGGTGCCCGGTTACAGAGCCTTGACCCGGTGCTAGTCCCCTGATGGGATTAACTGGCAGCTGGAGACAGGTGGGCCACGCGCTGTGCCTTTGGGGTGTGTATTTGGTATCTGAGGTGGAGTTTTTTTCTCTCTGCTTTCTGGAGCCCTGCTGTGACCCACTTCTCCCCACCACACCCTTCCTCCACAATGTCCTGCTCACCTCGAGGACTGGAGCCCACCTTCCTGGACTAAGATCTCTGAAACCCAGAGCCCCAAAAGAAACTTTTCCTCCTAAAGTTGTTCTTGTCAGGTCTTTTGGTCACAGCTTCAAAAAAGCAGACTAAAGCAGGCCTCAGTTTCTCCAGTGTGCCGCCCTTAGTTCATCCTTTTCACATTTCCCCAGGACTCTCCACTCCTCATCACAATGCTGGGGGGTTTTCAGTTCCTGTGTCACATGAAACTTCTGTTCAACTCATAGTAATGTGCATAGAATGCGTGTGTGTGCTGCTTTTAATCTAAGGGCCTGGCATGAACCTTAGATGACCAGCTCTGCATGTGACTCCCGGGACTCTGCTTCCATACCTCATAGCTGTCCCCAGATAACCTTCCAGGCCTCCACAGGAAGTCCCAGGCCCTGCAGGGTGAAGTGGTATATTTAGACACACTGGAAGAGCTGTGTCTCTTCTGATGTGTTGCCAATGAGGTATTTGGCTGCTGTGCCCTCTGTCCCCTGTGGTTTTTAATATGCTATCTTGAGTAGCATGATGATATGTAGGGATGCACAGGACGTATCATAGCAGGCTGAACACACACACACACACACACACACACACACACACAGAGCAAGGAGTCCAACCTCTGGAAATTCAAGTTTTGCGGCAACTTCTCTGCTCTCAGCAAATAGTGATAAGAAATGAAAAACTCAAAAAAAACCATAGCAAGACTTCAAATCATGATTAGTGTCTCCTGGGTCAGAAAAAGGCCCAGGAAGTTGGCAGGGCTGAAGCTGAGGTCCCACCATGGAACCATAGGCAGTATAGTACCAAAGATCAAAGCAGCAGTAGTGGAGTTAGTAGCACCTCCAAAAGTGTCAGCCCTGCTCCTGGTGGAGACATTGAGAGGTCGAAATTCCCTCTGAGAGGAGGGAACGCAAGCTTGGAATAGCACTTGCTGTTAGCCGACAGAGCAGCTGAACCCGTAGGAGTTACATCCATCAGCCTGCAAGTCCCCAAAATATGACAGTGGGGAGAAAGCCACGGGAGAATGAAAAAGAGACGACGTCATTAATTTGACATCTTAAAAATCGTGCGTATTAGTGGTTGGCAAAGTATTTCCTGAGGACCAAATTCTACCTGTTCCCTGTTATCATAAATAAAGTTTTATTGGAACAGAGTCATGTGCCTGCATTCCTGCGTTGTCGGAGGCTGCCTGCACACAGGGTGGCAGAGTCGGGTGGTCACGGCAAAGGCCACGCAGCCACAAACCTGAGATACTTATGATCTGGGCGTTTGCTGACCTCTGGTACATGTTGTTTATGAACACATGAATACATGCAGATTTGTGTTGTAGAATATAAAAAGAAAATGTGCTTTAAATTAATACACACAAACTTTGGGAGAGAGGAAGGGAAATGGGACTCTACTGTATGTAGATGTCACACACATACAGTGACATTTTCTCACTGAAAAGGTTTCTTGAGCAAACAGGGTAAGACACTGATGTGCCTGAGATGGACAATTAGCGCACAGTTCCTCAGCATGTTCTCTATGCTTTACAGTATAATATTTCATGATGAAGAGTACTGAGAACATAAAAGGAGGATTGGGTCAACCTGTGCACCTGAGCCTGAAAGGTCCAAGCTGCATTGTTACGTGACACTACGGTAGGACGCCATTGGTCCCCTGTGCTGGTGTTTGTGTGGAGAGAGGGAGGCGAGCCCTCTTTACAAAAAAAGAGAGACTTTAAAAATGCCATTTTCAGCAGGGGCATTGGTGCACCTGTGGCTCAGGAGGCTGAAGCAAGAGATTGGAAGTTCAAAGCCAGTCTCAGCAACTTAGTGAGGCCCTGCTCAAAATAAACTATGAAAAGGACCGGTGATGTGGCTCAGTGGTTAAGCGCCCCTGGGTTCAATCTCTGGTACAAAAAAAAAAAAAAAAAAAAAAAAAGAAAGAAAGAAAGAAAGAAAACCCAAAACGTTTTGTATTTTGGGAACTTACCATATGAATGCAAAAAGCGATCGAAGGAGTGCCTGGGAAAGTAGCACTTGTGTCTGGTTTAGCTGCATGTTATTTCTGGAAGATCATGCTGTCCCCAGGTCCTGCCTCTAGCAACTGCAAAAAAAGTGACTGTTTCAGTCAATGAGCAGCGCTTGCTGAGCGGCTGCATATTTCAGGAATACAGGCCCCGAGCCCTCTATTTATGGAAAAGCTCGTCATGAATCTCATCTCTGCAAACAAAGCCATGCAGCAGGAATGCGCAGTGCAGACTCAGAAGTCACGTTCCCATCTGCTAGGAGTGCCCAAGTTCTAGACACTAGTGAGTACACTAACATCCCTGCCGTGTGTGTTCCTGGTTTCTCTGACTGGTCCCCATGGGCCGCCTAAGGCATGCAGCCAGGGTATGAATGCCCTGGAAACAGCTCACAGAGGGAAGACAGAGGGGACCTTGACTGGGACAGGCTGGCGGGGCTCTGTCCTGGAATAAAAGCTGCAGCACTAACTCATGTCCCCACCCAGTGGCAGCCCTGGTCTCCCAGCCGTGGCCTGACACCGTCAAGACTCATGGGGGGCAACCCCCCAGTACTCCAGGGCTAAAAGGAGAAAGGGGTCCTCCTTTGCTTCCTCTCCTCGTTGGACTCTTCTCTCAGGTGTTGAATGGTTTTGGGGGCTCATAGGTTCCACCCCAGTCCATCACCCTTACATCCATTCTCCTGAAGGTCACGTTGCCTTCTTTTCTTTCTAGTTCAGTTGAAAAGGAAACTTGTTTTCCTAGCTGTTTGGATGCCCAGCTGGAGTGTGCCTTAGGTAACAGGGGTCTGAAACTGTGCTGTGCAGAGCCTTCAGCGCCACCTTTGTCTCCGCATAAGCCACCAGGCAGTGGTCCATGGTGCAGAAATGCCCTTCCTGGTGACCCACCAGGGGCCTGGACTGCCTTCCTGGTCTTCTTCCTCCCCAGGGTTTGCCCAGGCATGGAGAAGGCAGCCACATGAGTGTGGCCCACCTTCCGCCAGAGTCCTCCCTTGCAGGTTTGTGTCTGTACCCAGAATGTCACCCTGCAAGGCCACACTCACTCGCCACATGAATGTTCATCTTGACGTCCTAACACACAGAACCTGGGCTGCACATGCAGGTCCTTCATCTTACATCCTGGACTGAAGTGGCAGGAAGGACGCCACCCTGGTCCCCTTGTCCCCAGAGTGTTTCAGCTCTTTTCAGTCCATCAGAATTGGTAGGGTGTGAACGAAAGAAGGAACGTTTATCTTCCTCTCTCTGTGTGGCCAGCAGGCAGAGCCACTTGTGGGGCACGCACACATCATTTAGTGACACTGTGTGCTAGGAGCCGCCCATTCTGTTCATAGGAGAGGAGGCTCCCAGAAATGAGCACCCCCAGAATCTTCCATCTTGTGGCTGCCAAGCCAGGACTCACCCTCTGTCCCAGCCAAGGCACACTGCCACCTCACTGCCATCTTTTGTTCAAGAGACTGCCCAGGCAATGGTGTCCTCCTTGTGTTCCTGACCTTGTGGCTGCACCACTCTGGTCTCAGCCCTGGTCTCCGGGTGACATCCCCTGTTTCTGTTCCTATGCCTCAGTCCCAATCTCCCTTTGCAAAGGGACTCCAGCCATCCAGATTAGCACCTCCCGACTCCACTGGAACCTCATTTCATCTTAACTGATGACATCTGCAAAGGCCCATTTCCAAATAAGGTCACCTTCTAGGTCCTGGAGGCTAGGGCTTCAGTCCTGGTGAGGACAGTGCACATCAGGGGAGGAGCTGCTCACCTTGGCTGTGGGTCCTCCGAGGACCCTGGTTCCTACCAGCCCCCAGCCCTTCCCCCACCTGTCCACCAGTGGAGTCCCCACCCTGTGAGGATGGCCCATCCTGCTCCCAGGACGGAGCTGCTTTCTACCAGCATGTTTGGCAACAACTTAAAAGGATGAAAAACCTCAATGTAAACACATAACACGTTCCTCAGGAGCAGACACGTCGGCCTGTCCCTCTCAGCATGGAGCTGGCTCCTGTCCAGTGTTGTCACTTCTGTGCTGCATATCCAAGGATGGGGTGGTGCCCAATCTTAAGTCCACATCAAGAGCTGTCAGAGTGGTCGGTGCTGTGGTCTGAATGTTTGTGTGCTCCCAAAGTCCCTGTGTGGAAACTTGATCACAAAAGTGACCGTATCAGGAGGGGTCCTTGAGGTGGAGCCCCCAGAACGTGACTGTATCAGGAGGGGTCCTGAGGTGGAGACCCAAGGACTGGGATTAAAGTAACCATATCAGGAGGGGTCCTTGAGGTGGAGCCCCCAGGACTGGGATTAAAGTGACCGTATTAGGAGGGGTCCTTGAGATGGAGCCCACAGGACTGGGATTAGTGACCTCCTAAAGAGGTGCAAGGGAGCCTTTTGGGCCTCTGTTCTTCTGCCCTTCCACGCAAGGACACTGTGACGCCAGTCTGTCAGCCTCCAAAACTGTGAGAAATGATTTTTTTTTGTTCAGTATAAATTACCTGGTCTAAGGAATTTTGTTATAGTCACCAGAATGGACTAAAAACAGAGGGGAGGGAATGTCGAGAATCCAGGGGCAGGTCTAAACAGAGAGCGACTGGGGTCAATCTGGAGAGAGTGTAAGGGTTAATCCGAATTGTCAACTTGATCAGATCAAGCCATCAGCTTGATTAGATTAAGATTAAGAGGCTCCTCAGGTTGAATCTTCTGGGTGTGTCAGGGAGTGTGTTTCTAGGAATGATTGGCGTGCAGGATAGGGAACTGAAGGGAAGACCCACCCTGAGTGTGGACAGCGCCCTCCGATAGGTTGGGGACGTGGACAGACAAGAAAGCAGCAGATGCGATTCCAGTTCTTGAATGGTGCTTCTCTGGACCTGAGACTCCAGCTCCTTCTCATCCTAAGCAGACTCTGCACAGCCATTCTGCAGGGAGCCTCCAGGCCTTCTGTCTGGTCTGGGATGACGTTGTTGATCCCTTGGGTCTGAGGCTGCGGCATCCTGGGCTGCATAGCTGCTGGTTCCTCCAGCTCTCCAGGTGCAAGTGGTCATCCTGGGGCTGTCCAGCCTCTGGCTGTGTAAGCTGACCTGATACATTCCTGCTTATTTATGTGTTTGTGACCTGTTGGTTCCATGCCTCTAGAGAACCTAACACCCAGAAGCTTCTTTACTTGTGGGACAATGGAAGTGAACTCCAAGGAGAGCATTTGCCCTCCACCTAATCAGGGAGGCAGCTCTCCAAGGGGTCAGAGCACCAAAGGCAAAGAAGGCGCTGAGCAGCCCAGGGAGAGGTTGGCTTCCTCCGGCAGCTCAGGAGAGGCCTGCACCCTGCTGCCTGACCTCGGAGGGAGGGGTAGGGGTACGGGAGGTCTGAGGATCTGCCATGGAGATGGCCATCAAGAAGTCATGGGCAGAGGGAGAGAACCAAATGGGCTTCCCTCCTTGCATGCAAGTCCTGCTGTTGTCAAGCCCTAATGTGGGTCATGTGCTGTTCCAGTGTTGGCAGGAGCTGTAGCCCATTCTTCTACCCACAAAACTGCTGAGGTAGTTACCAAGCAAGGAAAGGCCGGAATCCAGAAATTGGAAAGCAGCAGTGGATACCTACACTTTCCTGGGCACATCTGCTTTGCTTTACAATGAACATTGAAATGCAGATCCCAGTTGAGCTGTATCCATGGGCTGATGCTACCTGTGTGCTCTGGGTGTGGGGCTGGAGGGTTGTAGGAGGGTCATTAAGTATCAGCCGAGAGACAGAATGTTCTGAAACAAAGCTTCAGTTGCTACAGCTCTGTGTCACTTACCAGATAGCTTCAATCCCACTTCCATTTGTTCTGTTAAGCATCAACGCCAGAGTCCAACTCCTGTGCAAGGGAGAGTCACAGCTGGGGTCAGCAGTCACGCCGCCTGCGCTTACAGCTCACGACCAGCAGGGGCGCTAGTCAGCAGCCTGCTCACACCACCACCCAGCCAAGATGCCAAATTTCAGCTCAGTGATTATGAAATAAATATTCAGCTCCTTCACTCTTTTTCTTTTCTTTTTTTTTAAAGAGAGACAGAGGAGAGAGAGAGAGAGAATGGGGAAAATAGAATCAATTTTATTTAGTTTTTCTTGTGGATTTTGTTGCTCTGACACTTCTTTATGCATGTGGTGCTGGGGTTCAAACCCGGGTCCTTGCGCATGCCAGCCAAGCACCATAACTGCTGAGCAACCACTCCAGCCCCAGCTTCTTCACTCTCATAGGATTTTATTTTTAAGAGAGAGAGGGAGATAATGGGAGAGAGAGGAAAGAGAAAATAAAGTTTAGTTTTTCATCTGGCCTTTGTTTCTCCAACACTTGTGTTATGTGGTGCTGGGATTTAAACCTGGGTCCTTGTGCATGGTGTGCAAGCACTCCAACCACTGAGCCACTGCTCCAGCCCCTCTTACAGGATTTTTATCACTCATATGTCTTCTTGTCTCAAGACTAATTTATCTTGATGTTTATAAATAAACTTAGAAGCATAGAGTGTATTTTTAAGCCAGCTTTAAAGATGTGTGTGTGTCCAAGTTCATGAGGCATAAATGGCCAGCTGGGTGAACTTTTACACAGGAAGCACAACCATGAAAGCACCCCCATCTGGGCAAAGATGGAATTCACAGGAAACTTCACTTGTCCTCCTCCTCAGACTATTCATGCTTCTGAGTTGGCTTATCCTGGACCATTTTGTCTGTTTTAAACTTGATATAAATTGAATTAGAAAGCATGTCTGGGTTCTGCTCCACATGCTGCTGGTGAGGGTAGCACCTGGCCTATGCCCCAGACCATGCCAGCGCGGCACATTTGAACGCAGCTGCTGTCAGGATTCTGTCGCATCGCCTGGTGCACTCATCTATGCATTTCTGATAGGGGTACGTTAGGGGAAGAATTGTGAACTCTAGGAGACATAGCCAAGCAGGTTTCAAAAAAGTCTGTGCCAATATCGACTCCCACAGGCCATGTGAGAGTTCCAGTGCTCCATATTTTCACCAACAGTTGATACCATAAATGTCTTTTTATTACATGAAATTATTATGGTACGTGGCACACAGCTTTTCCAGGGCTTCACAGCCAGTGTAACCTATGCCAGATGCCAGGAACGGAATAATTAAGATGTAAGAACTATGTAAGGCTGGAGCAGTGGCTGAGTAGTGCCTCAGTGGTTAGGGCGCTTGCCTGGCATGTGTGAGGACGAGGGTTCAAACCCCAGCACCACGTACACAATGAAGTGTCAGGGCAACAAAAACCACATGGAAAACTAAATAAAATTGATTCTTCCTTTCTCTCTCACTGTCCCTCTCTTAAAAAAAACTATGTAAATTGTAAGGACTCAGAATATGTATTTTCCGGTATTTTTAAAATTCAATAGACCTATTCTTTTTTTTTTTAAGAGAGAGAGAGAGAGAGTGAGAATCAATTCCATTTAGTTTTTCATGTGGCCCTTGTCGCTCTGACACTTTGCTGTGCGTGTGGTGCTGGGGTCCAAACCCGTGTCCCTGTGCATGCCAAGCAAGCACCACAACCGCTGAGCCACTGCTCCAGCCTCCATAGATCTATTCCTTATAAATAGAAAGTATGTTAGGCAACTTTTGATCACTGTGACCAAAATACCCAACAAGAACGCTCAGAGAAGGAAAAGTTTATGTTGGCTCACAGTTTCAGAGATTTGTGCATGGGGGACCAACTCTTTGGCTCTAGGCCCAAGGTGGAGCAGAACATCAAGGCAGCAGGGTGAGGCCAAGGAGCACAGTCCCACTCATGGCAGCTAGGAAGGGGGCAGGGGTAGGGAAAGAGAGAGGGGAGGGTGACTCAGGGAAGTTGAACCCTTCCAGGGAATGCCCCCAGTAACCCACCTCCTTCAGCCACACTCTGCCTATCTACAGTTACCACCCAGTCAGTCCATTCAAACTAGGATGGACTGATCAGGTTACAGATGTGCCAATTCAGTCATTTCACCTCTGAATAGTCCTGCATTATTGGGAGCTTTTGGGGGACACCTCACATCCAAACCACACATTGCACTCCTGGCCTCCAAAAGCTCATGCCCAACTCACAATGCAAAATTCAGTCAGTCTATCTCCAAGACTCACCATGGTCTTAACAGTTCTCACATTTCCCAAAAGTCCAAGTCCAAAGTCTCGTCAAGGGGTCGGGGATTTAGCTCCGTGGCAGAGTGCTTGCCTAGCAAGCACAAGGCCCTGAGTTCAGTCCTCAGCCCTGGGGGGGAAAAAAATCCAAAGTCTTGTCAAAGACTCAATTCAAAGTGTTGGTTGTGAGTCCCTGTAAAACTCAAAATCGAGTTTTATATACCCAACATACAATGCTGCAGAGTGAACATTTCCATTCCAAAAGGGAGGACTAGGGGCACGGAAAGAAGGAATGGGACCCAAACAAGGCTGAAACCCAGCCAGGCAAACAATAGGTACAGCACCTAGAACACATGGTGATACGCTCTCTCCCAGGGACTGGGCAGCCCTATCCCTTTGGCCTGTCACTTGTAGCATGCATGGCCTCTTTTTTAGCCTGGCTTTCTCTGCAGCAAGCAGATTTTCTCAGCAGACAGTCTACATTTCTGGCATTTCTTAATCTGCGGAGTCTCTGTTCCAACTTCAGCTTTACCTTCAACAGCTTTCCGCACCCTCTCAAGGGCAGCCCACAGGGGTTCTGAGCCTGCTACACTTTGCCTGACCTCTCAGGCCTTCCTCTGAAGTCTTGGTGTAAATCTCCTTGACCTCGTAATGTGGGCACCCTGCCTTCCTGCAGAACCAGCACCATGTCATGATGTCAAGTCTGCTGCTGTCTTGCACAGTAAGTAGCTGGGCCCTCTGGGGTTATGGCTGCAGCAGTCTCTGAGTCCTAGGGTGCCCCCAGGATCTCTTCTTAAAGTAATTTTCCCTTTTATATTTTTTTTAAAGAAAGAGGGACAGTGAGAGAGAGAGAGAGAGAGAGAGAGAAAGAGAGAATCAATTTTATATAGTTTTTTATGTGAGTTTCGTTGCTCCAACACCTTCTTGTGTACGTGGTGCTGGAGTTGAACTCTCGTATTTGCCCATGCTAGGCAAGCATCATAACTGCTGAGCCACCACTCCAGCCCCTCCTTTTTATATTCTTGCGCCTGCAATGGGCACAGTTTTGCAAATTCCTGAGATGCCCTCAAGCTATTCTATCTACTGTCTCAGTGCAAAGTACTCAGCATCTTTTAGTGACTATAATCTTTTTAACAAGCATGCCTTCCCTGATGCCAGTTTTACTGTATTTTCTGGCCAACTGCAAGTGTTTAAAACCCTGCTTTTGATTCTCACAGTAAACCTGACCAAAACTGCCAGAAAAAATCTGTACCACTGCCTAAATGCTGTGCTGCCTTAGAATTCCCTTCACCAGATTAATTAGTCCATCACTTTTAAATTTAGCTTCACACAAAGTCTCAGGACTAATACTCTTCTGGCCAAACTGCAAGTTTTTCAAATTTTTCTGCTCTGTTTTCTGCCCCTGATTATCACAGTGAACTTGGCAAATAGCTGACAACAATCTCCATGCCACCACCTGAACCTGTGCTACTTGACATTTCCTCTGCCAGATTAATTTGCCCATCACTTTTAAATTTGGCCTCACACAATGACTCAGGACATGGGAAAATGTAGACAAGGTCTTTGCCAGAATGTAACTTGAATGTCCTCTAGTCCAATTTCCAATAGAGTTCTTCCTCCTCCTGATACTTTTTTTTTAAGATAGAGAGGGACAGTGAGAGAGAGAATTATTTTATTTAGCTTTTCATGTGGTTTTTGCTGCTCCAACACTTCTTTGAGTATGTGGTGTTGGGATTCAAACCCACGTCCTCTCACATGTCAGGCAAGCACCATAACTGCTGAGCCACTGCTCCAGCACCCTGTTACTTTTTTTTTTTTTTTGAGAGAGAGAGAGAATCAATTTTTATTTATTTTTTCATCTGGCCTTTGTTTCTCTGACACCAGGCTGCATATGCGGTGCTGGGGTTTGAACCCAGGTCCTTGCACATGCCAGGCAAGCACTCCAACTGCTGAGCCACTGCCTCAGCACCTTCCCCCCAATACTTGTTGAGCCCAGTCTTTACTGTCCACACTCCTGCTCCATTCTGGTCTTCTGAGCTCTCCCACCAGAATCATCCACTAAGCTCTGATTACACCATTCTAAGCCTTCTCCATCCTGAATCTCCAAACTTTTCCAAATTCCTCTCACAGACCGGTTCCTGATGCTTCTGAACCACATGACCAGGTTGCTCACATCAATGACCCCACTCCTAGGACCACTCCGTGTTAGTCAGATTTTCATCACCTTGACTAAAATACCTGACAAGAACAACTTAGAGGAGGAAAGGTTTTTTGGCTCCGTTTAGTCATGGTCTGCCTGCTCCCTTGCTCTGGGCCCAGAGTGAGGCAAAACACGATAGAAGAAAGTTCTTCTCTTCATGGTGCCCAGGAAGCAGAGAGGGCAGGACCACAGGGAAGATGACTCCCTCTAGGGCGTGTCCACCTCCTCTAGCCATGCCCCGTCTGCCTGCAGTTACTACCCTGCTGTGCGTTCCAATAAGGATGCACTGACTGATTGCTGCTCTCATTCCAGTCATCTCACCGCTGCGCGATCCCACATCAACACAGGAACGTTTGAGGGACACCTCACCTCCAATCCATAACAGAAGGGGTTGTGGATACAGTTCCTATTCTTCCTTCTCACACACATTAAGCTCATGTTCAGCTTAAATGACCGCATGATTAGTCCCCATGTCCTGAGGACCAAGCTTAGGGTGACAGAGAGACTAACTTCATGGGTCAGAATCCACTTTAGGTCATCCTGGGAAGGCATCTTCTCATAACTCAGGAGACCTGTCCACCTCACTATCTTGGAGGAGGTCTACGGAGCCCCAGTGAACATGTTCCCAGGGATATTTTAAAATGAAATCAGGAAGCAATGATGCAGAGAGTGCAGAGGCCACTGGCTCCTGAGGGATGGACTGACTACACCTTTCTTCTAGCCTCCCATCCCTGGTGTGAGCACAGCAGGAAGACGGTGACAAGACCGTGTATCCTGCTCAGGCCCCCCAGGAACCCCTGGCGTGAATAAAGAATGCCACTCCTGAACTTCAGGTGGCAAAATTTTCTCATGCACTCTTTTTTTTTTTTTTTTTTTTTTTTGAGAATTCCAGATATTCCCTGAGAAGAGGCAAATATTCCTGCCACCTCTCGGTCCTGGCTGCTCCTGCCTTCTCTAACCTACTCTCCAGGGTACAGGTGAGCAGAAAGAACCATACACGAGTGAGCGCTCGGGGCTCAGAGGCTGGTTGCTCTCCTCCGACATCCCCCACCTATCCTGTGGCCAAAGCACAACCATAGTCCCCAGCACAGTGCAGGGGTGGCGGGCAGCACGTTGCAGAGGACCCCAGGCCTGGGGGCAAAGGCAGTCTGTGGCCATGGAACAGGGTTGGGGACCCAGAGAAAGCCAACGTGTTAGGACCAACTTCTATCTGAAGGAATTGATTAAGAGTGCTTTTTTAGGGGGCTGGAGTGGTGTGGGCCAGCGATTGTGGTGCTTGCCTGGCATGAATGATGATGCGGGTTCAAACCCCAGCACCACATACACAATAAGTGTCAGAGCAGTGAAAGTCACATGAAAAACTAAATAAAAATTGATTCTCTTTCTATCTCCCTCTTTTTTTTTTTTAAAGAAAGAAAGAGGGACAGTGAGAGAGAGAGAAAGAATCAATTTTATTTAGTTTTTCATGGACTTTCGTTGCTCTGAGACTTCATTATGTGTGTGGTGCTGGGGTCTGAACCTGCAAACTGGCGCGTGCAGGGCAAGCACCGTAACCGCTGAGCCACCACTCCAGCCCCTCTCCCTCTCTCTTAAAAAAAAAAAAAAAGGGGGGGAGGGCTTTTTTGGAACCAAAATAAGGACTTTTCTATTTTAAGAAAGAACTCTTCTTTCGTGGTAGAATACATACGATGTGAAGTTTGCCATCTCAGCCACTTCAGCTGCACGGTTCGGGGCGTGAGGTCTCGTCAATGCTCTTGCTTGACTTTCGCCGCCCTCTGACTCTAGAACTTCCTCATCCTCCCAGATTGAAACGTGCTTCCCGTTACACGCCATCTGTTCTTCCTCCCCACCTGGCACCCACCGTTCTGCTTTCCGTCTGCGAGCTTGTCAGCGCCAGGTCCTCGTGCGCGTGGACTCAGTGTTTGTCGCTTTGTGGCTAGTTTCTTTCCCTGAGTGCGTTCTCAAAGTTCACCCACGAGGTAGCACTGCCAGCGTTCCCCTCGACGGCCGAGCGAGCTCCGCTCTGTGGGGACACAGATGCTTGCTCATCGGTTCCTCTGTTGATGGGCGCTTGCTGCCTCCCCCTTTCCACTGATGGGAAGAGTGTGCTATGCACTTTGCGTTCAGCTTTCTTGGGCACGTTCTCAGGAATGGGACTGCTCTGCAAATGGCAATTCTGCCTGATTTTTCCAGGAGTCTTCAAACCATTCTCACAGTGGTGAGGATTCTCTGAGTGATACCTGAGCCTTTCGTTGGATCTGCTTTTCCGAGTCCTTAAGTGGCTTCCGGAACATTCAGAGTGGAGGGAGGGCCGATGGCCCCACACGGCTAAGCCTCCTGCAGGCTTTCCATCTAGACGGTCAAGATCACGTAAAAGAGAACTCTGCTGGCCCCTGCCACAGTCCTGCCCCCCGGTCCAGAAAGACGGAGGCTGCGGGAAGAATGAGACCAGATGTGCCCTACACAGGCTCCTCGGAGAGTCTGCAGCGGGAGGGAAGGACCAGGGAACTTGAGATGGGCCAAGAGACGCTCAAACTGAAATCTAGGCAGGAAGGCTGAGCAGGCAGGAGCTGAGGGGAACGCACACGCAGTCGCATCCCCGAAGAAGAAAGTGGGCTTGGGAATGCGGAAGGGTTAATGTCCAAGAATGTGCGGAACCGAACATCTAAGCCTCCACCCAGAGCGCACCATGGAGGGGAAAGCTGCTGCTGATAACACCCACAGCAGTGGTAGCTACACCCAGAATCCCGCCTGGATGGAGCGATCAAACTGACGAAAAGACACTGTGTTCAGAGGAACAAAGACAGGACCGCAAACTCTGCGTCAGGAACTGTGCAGGGCACATGAAAACAGGGACATTTTAAACTACTTAGCACAAAACAGCTCCCCATAACCCCGGATTTTTATAAGCAAAAATATATTTCAGACATGAGAGGCAAATAAAAGACTTCAGTTTCTGACCAAAATGAACTAACAAGATCCAGATGAACCATCCCACAAAAAAAGAAAAAAAAAATCTAAAAGCTAAAAAAAAAAAATGTATTCAACAACTCCTTCAAGACATCACGCAGTAGGCGGTGAAGGACAGTGGTCCCTGGAGGCAGCGGAGAGTGACACAGAACCCTGGGGTCTTCAGCTGAACAGCCACCGCCTGTGCATGGAGGAGGTGCCCTGGCAGGGCTGGAGAGAACAGCCTGGGTGCTCACGCAGGGTCTTCCTGTTCTGCCCTCCCGGTGGAAGTCTCGCTGGACAAAGATAGTGAGCAAGCTCCAAATGGATCAAACTGCTCTCTAAGTAACTCGACTCACGCCAGGACAAAGCACAAAGGTGTCAACAGGAGTTTAAAACATCCAGCACCCAAAGGGTAGAGCTCGCAGTGTCCCTGACCCAAACATAACCAGACAGACGAAGAGGTGGAAAAACGGAGCCATGAGAAGAAAAGTCAGTTGATGGGAAAGTGACTCATGAATGACAGCTGATTGATTGAATAGATAGGGACACCGAAATGGGATTGTGCCTTCCTTTCACTCTAAGAGCTGAAGGACAGAACAGACACAGTCAAAGGAGATGTGAGAGATAGAACAACAACCAAAATCAAATGTCCAGAAATTAAAAGCACAGTGATAATGGCAGTTCAAGCAGGTCAGTGAATGTGGACGCAGGGTCCAAAATGAGATACCGGAGGAAAAAGCCAGAAAGAAGCACGGAGAACACTGGGCGGCCACACACAGGAGTGGCTGAAGTCCCTGCAGAAACAAGGGTGACATGTGACAGGAGCACAGTGACCGTTTTCAAGCCCAGCACTGCGGCAGGGACGCCCAGCCTCACTGTCACAGATGACACAGAAAGTCCTCGAGATGTAGGTATTCTGCATGGCACCTGGAGAGCCTGCTCTATGGCTCTACTTAGAACTCCATGCCTCAAGTCCAGAAAGGGCACCTTTTCCAAGCACAGGTGCAACGTCTTAAAAAGGCTTCGCTAGGCCTTAGAGCCAGTCTCCACAAGCTTCAGGGACAAGGTCACACAGATCACAGGCTCAGGCACCTCGATGAAGGGCGCACTCTAATACGCTAACACAATAACAAAGAGCCTGAGTTGAGGGGCTGCAGCGGAGGCTCAGCGGTTCCAGTGCTTGCCTGGCATGCGTGAGGACACAGATTCAAACCCCAGCACCACCTCCACAATGACGCGTTGGAGCAAGGAAAGCCTAATGAAAAACTAATAATAAAAAATTGAATCTCACCACCATATGACCCTGCTATTCCACTCCTGGGTCTCTTTCCAGGGGATTTAAAATCAGCACATTATAGTGACATGGCAATATCTATGTTCATAGCAACTCAATTTACAATACCTAAATCATGGAAACAACCCAGATGTCCCTCACTGGATGAATGGATCCAAAACCTGTGGTACAAATATACCATGGAATTTTACACAGCAATTAGAAACAATGATATTGCAGCCTTTGAAGGTAAGTGGATGGCTATGGAAGAAATTAAGCTGAGTGAAATCAGCATAACCCAGAAAACCAAGGGTCAAATGTCTTCACTCATCTGTGGAGGCTGGAACTAGACCCTGGCCATTAAGAGAAGTGGTCTAATATCAGGTGTTAAATCCAGATATTATGTAATGTTACACAACCTAATACTTTTTTTAGAGATGTTGTGGGAAGGGGAAGGGAGGGATAAAGGTGGGTAATCGGGGGGCACTCTTGGGGGTAAATCCAATTTTCAGAATCTATATATATTATATATTATTTTGTTAAAATTTGTATGATTGTTCAACAAATAAATTTCTCAATAAAAAATTGATTCTCTACATGAGAAAGTGTTCTAAATCACTAGTAATCAGAGAAATGCAAATAAAAACTACATTAAGATTTCATTTCACTCCAGTCATATTAGCAAATATTAAGAATATAAACAATAACAGATGTTGGTGGGGTTGTGGGGAGATGGAGATAGGAACATTAGCACACTGTTGGTGGAACTGCAGACTGGTACAGCCCCTCTGGAAAGCAGTGTGGTGAATCCTCAAAAAATTAGGGATGGACCCACCACACAGTCCAGCAATCCCTCTTCTGGGTATTTTCCCAGAGGAGTTAGAATCAGCACACTACAGCGACACAGCAAAATTGATGTTCATAAAGCTCAATTTACAATAGCTAAATTATGGAACCAACCCAGATGCCCCTCATTGGGTGAACGGATCCAAAATCTGTGGTATATATATATATATATATACCCTGGTATTCTACTCAACAATTAGAAATAACGAAATTGCAGTCTTTGAAGGTAAATGGATGACAATGGAAGAAATCATGCTGGGCAAAGTCAGCCAAACCCAGAGAGTCAAGGGTCGAATGTCTTCACTCATCTGTGGAGGCTGGAGTGTGAAAGGTAGTTAACCCCATGTATTGGATCCAAGAAAGGCATAGTAATACACAATCTAGGGCAATCAGAGATATGTAGTGTAGAGGATGGAGTAGGTGAAAGGAGAAGAAGGGAGAAGAGGGAGGGATCTAGGGAGTAATTCTGGTTTTAGTATATGCATATCATATTGTTACGTTAAATGCATTTATGATTGTACAATAACTCAATTCCTTAATAAAATATATTTTTTAAAAAAAAGAAAAAAATTGATTTTTTCTCTCTCTCACTGTCCCTGTCTTTAAAAACTAAAAAGCCTGAGTTGAAGTAAAAATCACTGCACAAATTTAAAAGTATTCAACTTCCTCAGTGTGCATTCCTGCAGGACCACTTAGTTTTTCCTGAAGAACAAGGCTTGCTTTTACGTCAATACCACCTTGCGCTTCCTTGGTTGGCCACTGTGAAGATTCGTGCTTTCTGTTCATGTCGCCACCCTTGTTCAGCACAGATCACCACCACACTTCTGGGGGAGCGAAGGGAGCTGGGGGGGCTGGGGCTGACGTTCGGCAGCCTTGGCATTCTGTGGCTCCGTGATCTTCCAGGGTATCTGCCTTCACGAATGCCAACCACATGTCATTCACAGATCAGTGTTGAAATCTTCCCAGTGCCTGCAACGTCATAATGTGACGGACAGGCAAATGTCCAGAGAACTTCCCTTCTAACTTTCTGCATGAAGCGACAGATGAGACTGTAAATGATACTCACCTTCTTACTCAGGCAATTTGAGGATCCAGGTCTGCTTTACTTCTTGCTCTTGTAGGAGCAACAAACCAAACATGTACAGGATGTTGGAGCCGTGAGCAATGTGTCTGTCCCTCAACAATATTAACTCTGGCTCCCTCATTCTCTCCTTCCATGTCTCTTTCTCTCTCAACTGGGGATTGAACCCAGGACATTTCTGTCTCTGAAATGTTGCCCTTGCCAGCCCCCACCCCTTTTCCTCTGAGACAGGGTCTCACTAAGTTGCTGGGGCTGGCCTCAAACCTGTGATCCTCCAACCTCAGCCTCCCCAGCAGCTGGGATTACAGGTGTGCGCCACCATTCCTGGTTTGACTTTTGACTGGCCTTCTTTTTAAACAGCTGTTGTGCAGTATGATATACGAAAACCCTGCACATATTAGTCTGACATTTGATGAGCTTGGGTCTGTGCAGACGCCATGATCTGAATGCAATCGTGGGTTTGGGAGAAGAGACTTCCATGTAGACAAACATCATCTGTAGATTAAATGATTTTTTAATCCTTCCTGGACTTCCAGCCAGGTGCGAGTGAGGCTGAATTTCTGTTCCTTAGAGTCACCCTGCTGCGGGGTGCTGTTACAGCAGCAGGAACTGCAGGACAATACCCTCTCGCATATGGGAGATTCTACTCATTTGCAAAGAGCTTTTTTAATGAATGATGAATGTTAGCGATTTATTTTTCACCAACTGTAGTTTATCCTATTAAGAAATACATCTGGATTCTAGTGTTTATTGTATTTTTATACAAGACTTGATTTGTAAAGATTCTATTTAAGATCTTTGTGTTCAACTGTGAGTGACAGGTCCTTTTCCTTCTTTGTGGGACTTGTGGCAAAGTGGGACTCCATTGGTGATCTAAGCAGGCACCAGCCTGCAGGGAGCATCCGGGGAGAAGGCTCTGGAGTCTAAACAGACTCCCCGACCCTATGTGCAAATGGGGCTGATGGCTCCTTCTTTCCCACTGTTCAGGGGCCTGAGGGGCCCACAGTGGTCCAGTGGCAGCGTCAGATGCAACAAACCAGCTTTGTCCCTGGCACACTGAGGAACTAGGAGCTATGAACCACAGATCCAGCAGAGCTGAAAGTCACAGGGACAGAGATAAACCACAGAGAGCAGAGCATGAGAGGGGCCACCTCTATCCTGGCTGTTGATCCCCAAAGCCGCACATTCTGGTCCTAGCTTAATTTCACGTTTTTTTTTTTTTACCTTAGAACTTTGCCTCAGCCCCACAAGGTCACCCCCTGTCAGTAAGTGGGTCTTTAGTGAGATTTTACGGCACTTTAGGTGTCTGCCAGGGATGGGTTCACTGTCAGACCGGGACTGCAGGGCACCAACCCACTTTCACATGGATTTGCCAAGGATCAGTTCTTAGTGATTCTCTCTGAGCATCCACAAACCATGTGTGCGCGTCTGTGTAACTTGATTCTGGGATGAAGCTGGCTTCACGTCCCACACGCTGGGTCAGTGTTCTCTGAAAAGCTTAGACTTGGGGGTGTTTATGTTCTACTATCTGAGAGCACATCATTGAAACTACCTGGGTCTGGAGTTTTCTTTGAAGGTTTTTAACTGTACATTCAATTATTCAATAAATAATAGCTTACTAATATTTAATAAATAATTCATCAATATTTAACAAACAGAGGACTGTTGTGGTTATTTATTTTAGAGTGGACTTTGGTCTTTTGGGCAACCTGTCCACTCTCTGTTATTTTTGGCTCAGAACTCCTCTGTTGCTGTCTGTTTCTGCAAGCCAGGTTTCCTGGAGATCGCACTGATAAAACCTTTTCAAGGGATGATACCCAGTGGCAACAGGGTCCTCCTGGGCTCCAGGAGACACTCAGCCAGCTTCTGACTCACAGAGGGAAGCAGGCTGCACAGCGCTGTCCCCAGGAGGTGCACATGCAGTTTGGGGACTGAGTGACCCGTCAAGAAGAGGGAAGCGACTTACGTAGTCAGGGCGCTGGGTGGCCCTGGCCTAAACACCAGGGCCCAGCTGGGAGCAGGAACCAGTCCCTCCGTGCCTTGGTGAGCTTCCGCAGGCTCTCATTGCCTCCTGCCCGCCTCCGTGAGGGACAGATCCTTTGGAGTGGACTGCACCAGCGGTCTGGGGTGTGGTAGGGAGGTGGGCTTGGCAGTGGCAGGTGCCTCGTTCCTCAGGGAGAATAGGACTTGTTTGATGGGTCTCTGGCTGGCAGGGAGGTGAGGCCCTGAGGCTGAGGACCGGGTGGGGTGAGCTGAGCCAGCTGGTGGGGACTCAGCAAGGTGGGTGGGCTCTCCTGCTGGGTGGGGGGCACATCTGCTGAGGCACAGGAGCCCTGTGAGGCTCAGAAGTGTCAGAGCAGCACATCCTACAACATCAGCACGGGGCATGTCAAGAGGGCAATGTCACGGCCCTGTGACCCCCACCCTTATGCCCCAGACACACTTTCATCTTGAGCAGCATCACTTCCAGAAGATCTCCAGGGGACAGAGCCAGGCATCAGCTGATGCCAGGTTCCCACAAGGCAGGGAAACACAGGGCTGAGCTCTGCCTCGGGGAGCCCCGGAGACACCACCTGCAGCCAAGTTCTCAGAAGATGAAATGGCCCAAGACGTTGCCCCCATAGTCTTTCCAGGAACATTTCTTTTTAAAGGGAGAGAGAGGGAGAGAAAGGGAGAATCAATTTTTATTTTTAGTTTTTCATCTGATTTTCACTGCTCTGACACTTCGTTGTGTACATGGTGCTGGGGTTTGAACTCAGGTCCTCACACATGGTAAGCGCGATTCTGCTGAGCCACTGCTCCGGCCCTCCAGAGCCATTTTTAACTTGTAGTACTTGATCATAAAATTAGCAAGCTGTTTTTATTAATCATGAACTGATAAAATGATAAAAGCACAATCCAGAACAAATGCTTTTGCTACTTGCAGCTTCATGACCACACCTAAATGTATGTGCTTCTGCTTGTGTTCGCATTTGGGCTGCAAAGTGTGCTGGAGCAATCGCACCTCAGGTGTGAAAGCACACTACAGCAGGATCAACTCTGCAGAAAAAGGGGATAGCACACAGCTTTCAGAGGCACAGTAGCGTGCACACATTCAGACGTTTGGGAGAAGTAAGTGGGTGCTGGTGCTGTAAGATCTGCACGGCACACAGATGCCACTGGGCACAGAACAATGTGAGTTTAAGCCAGTGTTTTTGCCACACTTGGATTACATCCTTTGCAACTGCTTTAACTTATGATGAAACTTTCAGGTGTCAGTTAAAAAACTTGCAGACTATGATAGCTGCTCCTGCCAGCTTATAGCTACTTGTGGCTATCTTTGGGGGTTTGGAACCCTCCAGCCCACCTGTCCTCTGGGCTGTAAGTGCTCCACACACCCCCACGAACTGCCTGGGTGGCTCTTGGCCTCAGGGTGGCTGCAAATGCGCCTGTGGAGAATGTGTCTAATTGTTTCTAAATAGTATTAGTAGGTTATCTTAAGCACAGAGCACCTCAAAGCATTAAGATGTAAACAGACAGGCACATTAAAAATGATTTTTTAACATTATTTTTTTTTGAGAGAGAGAGAGACAGAGAAAGAGAGAATCAACTTTATTTAGGCTTCCATTTGGTCTTTGTTGCTCCAACACTTAGTTGGGTATGTGGTGCTAGGGTTTGAACCCGGGTCCTCACACATGCTAGGCAAGCGCAATACCCCTGAGCCACCCCACTCCAGCCCCACATTAAAAATAATTTTACAGCGTCAACGTAAATAAAAACAATCCTTGTTTTGTGACGCTGGAGTTTCCAATAAACTCCTCATGTGAAAGTGAGCAAGCACATTTTAGCTTCAGTGTGTCCTCTGTGTATACCTGGCAAGAACAAGCTAGAGGGGAAAAAGTTGAGGGGCCTCAGTCCACAGAAGGCCAACTCCATTGCTTTGGGCCCCAGGCGAGGCAAGACATCACCCAGCTCATGGAGCTGGGAAGCAGAGGGAAGGGAGAAGGGGCCACAGGGAAGATGCCCCTTCCAGGGCCCAGTGACCCGCCCCCTCCAGCCATACCCCATGGTCTACAGTTACCGCCCCCCCCCGCCCAGCCAGTCCTTCAAGCTAGGATGAGCTGACGACATTACAGCTGCCACTGTCTCATCACGTCACCTCTGGATGTTCCCTCAATCACACAGGAGCTTTGCGAGGGCACCCTAACCGTAACACCTTATTTGAGAATCGGCCAATGGCTTGTCCGTCCACCCTCTGTCTGAGCTGATGCACAGGGCAGCCCTATGGCTGGTTCTGCCAGCCCATGGAGTGCCCAGGGCATCACCAGCAGCAGGTTGGCTGCCTGTGTGGAATGTAGCACGTGCCCCTTGGGGTCTGCTGCCCCTCCTGCTTTCCCCACCTGCCCAATGATGGAGATCTAAGAGTGGCCACCCTCCTGAGCTCCTGCTAGTTTGTGGCACCCTAGGACGCACCCTCAGTCCCAGGTCCACTCAGCAGGGCTGATCCCTTCCGGATCTCACCGTTCCCTTCCAGCCTCATAAGCACAGGTTTGGCTATGGTGCAGACACCTTCAGTCCAAGCATGGCCGAGGGCAGGGTCTGGATGCAGGCCCTGGAGATTGCAGGTGGACTGAACTTTGTCTCAGATTCACAGGTTGAAGCCCGACCCCCAGCATGACAGTATCTGTAGGTGCTTTTAGAATGTGATAAAGTGAAATAAGGCCGTAAGGGTGGGGTCGCATCTGGTAGAATTGGCCACTGTACAAGATGACCCCTGTGAGGACACAGGGAGAAAGCAGGGTAGACCCACAGGGGCCTTGCCAGGACCCAGCCATGCAGGTGCTGAGCCACAGATTTCTAGCCCCGAGAACTGTGGGAAATTACAGTGTGTTGTTCAGCTACTTGCTCTGTGGCTTGTTATGGTGGCCCTAGCCCACTAACACAGAGTGTTTGTGGACTAGAGACTAGGACTTGGCAGTGTGTAGGAACGGGTGGGCTCGCATGAACCAAACCTGCAGGAGACTGATGTATAAATCAGACGGCGTGTTCGGCTTGGCTGGAAGAGCACAGTGGGCGTGGTTACTAGCCCCTGGAGCCCCTTGGGAGGCAAAGCCCTGCACAGCAGCAGGAGTCCCTGTGCATTCCCACGCCAGCCCTGGAGTCCAGGCTGACTTCTTGCTCTGCGGGCTTCATTTTCCAGCTGTGTGCTGACTTCCGCATTTCAGCCGCAGTTCTATTTACAGAAAAGTGACCAGTTTATTAACAAGCTGGCCTCGATGGGATAAAAGCCGCAAGCAGCCTCATTCTTTCTCATCAAAGCCCCTTGAAACAGAGCTTCTGTTCTCCTTCACAGGCACCCAGAAGTGCTCTAGAGATCCAGGGCAGGAGCCGGCCTTCCTGGTCATTGTCAGCTATTAACAAAGCATCACAGTTTCCAGGTTTAAAAAAATCCTGGTGCAGGCTAATATTAACCTTCACGTTCTCACTCGTTTTGAACTGCTCTCCGCTCCCCAGCTCTGTCTCAGCCTGGACTCTGGACCTGGGTGGGGAAGGGAAGGGGTGTTTGGCCTGTTGCTTTTGTCCCTCACCTTCTACCCCCTTGCATGTGGCCTCTGGCTCCTTGGGGGGACAGGTAGGGCACAGGTGAGGAGGGAAAATCTTACCTGCAGGCAGCACTGGCCTGTTTTGCCAATCCAAGTGCTTTGTAGCTCTGTGACGTACCTGAGGGACCTCCCACGAAGGGGCCCCGCAGCTCCTGAAGCCCTGATCACCAGGGATGTCCTGACCCTCCTTTTGAAGTCCCCTCAGGGATCTCAAACCCCATTTCAGAGGTAGCTGCAGACTGGATGTCCCCACGGTCCTATTCACCCAGAGGCATGGGCACTCTGGCCCGGCTCCCAAGGCAGCTCTAGTGCCTGTTGCTGTCCCCCCACTGACCAGGGATCCGCGTAGGCTCTTGGTTGGGAGGGCCAAGCGCAGGCCCCCGGCTGCGGGGGGAAGCACAGTACGCTGCTCTGAAGGTTGCTCCCTCCTCACTCCCAGCTCTTGTTCAGCCTGGAGGTGAGCAATGGGGTGCGGTGGCAGAGCCTTCGAACTGGGTGCCACCATGTACCTTCCTTTAGATTGCAGAGTCCTAGGCATGGCATGTGTCACTGTGACTCAGGGCAGGAAGAATCATGAGACCGAGGCAGGCACTGTGTACCCCAGGAACTGCAGCTTCACCAGCTTTGCGGCTGCCCTGCAGCTGCCCTGCGACTGGCCTGGGTCTGCAGACGGTCATGGTAGACTGTCATGAACTGGACTCATGGACACTGCTTGGGACTGCTTCCCCCCTGGAAGGCTCTGTTGGTGCCAGCCTGGTTGGGAGGGCACGCTGATGCTCCAGAGGGGACATCCTGCTGCCTACAGCTTTGCAGACCACGAATACAAGGAACAGCACGTGTCTCAATGGACAGTCCCTCCTGGAGAAGATGCTCGCTGATTCCCATTAACTGCAGGCTTGGAGACTGCTCCCCACCTTCCTCTGTGAGTGTCCCCAGACTCAGGGAACCTCTTGTTCCTTAATAGATGCCTGAGGAAGTGGAAGGACTAGTGGGTGCTGGCTTCCTCCCCGCTCTGGTGGCAGCACCTCCCCACCAGTGCACAGCCGATTGGTCCATGTCACATTCCTCAAGGTACCATGGAGGCACAAGGTGAAGTCATCAATGAAGTCTTCACGGGAGCGAAGTGCCAGACAGGGAGGAGTGACTACATGTGGTCCTTGGTCCTCGCCTGTGCTGCACAGAACACCTGAGCCCAGTGACTCACAAAGAGCAGAGGTTTGTCATGCAGACTCTGGAGGCCCAGAAGTCCAGGGGGACGCGGCTGCTGCTTCCTCGCGTGGCAGAAAGCAGGACAGCAGGGACAAAGGCAGCTGGGCCGGCCTCTTACCACAGCATCAATCCAGTTCTCAAACACCCACCTCCCACAGCCACGACGTTGGCAATTTCAACCTGCATTTTGAAGGGGACAAACCATGGAACCTATGCAGAAAGTCTGTGGAAGGGTGCGGGGAAGTGCTTACAGTGACGACTTCTGGGAGAGGAGGAAGGAGGGAGACTGGAACTGCTCACCTCTTGCTGTCTGTCACAGAATCAGGGATGGACTGGATCAATAGGCAGTGGCGGTGCTGACCGTTCTCAATGCCTCTGGCTCCTGGCACCGGCTCAGGACCACCTCTGCTTCTCCTGTCCCTCGTGCCTGCTGCTTTTCCTTCCTTGGCCTTGTGATTCTTCTTATGAGCTGATTGTCCCCTGCCACATATTCTTGCCTGTAATCCCCCCTCAACTCTTTGCATGGAAATCACCCCTCTTGCCTGGTTTCCCTGCTTTATGTTCCTGTATGAGCCCAGGGTCCCATCAGAAAAACAAAAGCCACATTGGTTGTTTTGGCAGATGGAATTTAACCCAGGGAGTTGGCCATTTAATATAAAGTGTTGGAGGGCCATGAAGGAAAGGTCTTTGAGGTTACACTGAGGTGACCAGCTCCACAGCTGCCAGCAGGGGTGGGGAGTGGCTGTCATACTTGAAAGCTGGGGTCCCGTGGCCCTGGAGCTCGGAGGATGCACCCAGGCATGGGGCTCAGGCCTTGGGGGAGGGGGCTTACCAAGGCTGCAGGGGCTGGGAGGGCTCACTTCCAGGAGTGCTAGGACACACTGACGACCACAGCAGCACCCCGACAGGCGGAGAGGTTGATAGGACCACTGGGGCCAGCAGAGGAACCAGTCTCTTCTCCTCTCCTCTGGCTCCGTAGCCCTACTCTGTGTGCCCACTCTTGGTAGTGCGTAACCCAAACCCAGGCATGGAAGGAGACCTGGCCGCAGGGGCCCAGTCCCAATAAGCTAGAGAGACCTTGGAAGCCTGTGTTGGGAGCTGAGATGTGACAGCACCAGAGCAGGCATAAGCCCCTTCTGGGGAATTTTCATAATCGAACACACATGGCAGACACACTCGGACAGGTTGGGCTGTCTCTGGACTTGGCTGTGACTCCAGATGCACCTGCACAGCAGGAAGCCAAGTCCTTCGTCTTGGCCCCAGTGTGGCACCTCTTTGTGTTGGTCTTGGGTCCTTCTGATCCTCCCTGGGGTACAGCCACACAGTCATAGTATAAGTAATTGTGAACACATTTCTAATCTTACCGATTTCACAATGATCCATAAAGTTATGGCACGAACTTACCAAGCTCTTTCCCGGTGAATACTTTCCAGTTTCTCTCACCAGCAGTGGCTCTGTGGGGAGGGAGAGTTTTCTTCCAGGTGGACTAAAATAAAACTTAGTCCTTGGACAAGCAGTTAGACACCCGTGGTTTTGTTTTGTTTTTAAAGAGAGAGGGACAGTGAGAGAGTGAGAGAGAGAAAGAGAGAATTAATTTTATTTAGTTTTTCATGTGACTTTTGTTGCTCTGACACTTTGTTGTGTACATGGTGCTGGGGTTCAAAGCTGGGTTCTTGGGCATGCCAGGCAAGTGCTGTAACCATTAAGCCACTGCTCCAGCCCTTCATTTTGTTTTTTAAGAGAGAGAGAGAGAGAGGGACAGTGACAGAGAGAGAAAGAGAGAATTAATTTTATTTAGTTTTTCATGTGGCTTTCAGTGCTCTGACACAGTTGTATATGTGGTAGAATCTGCATTCTTGCACATGAATTGAATTCCAATTAATCAAGTCGATAATTCATTTGAGCTTTTTCCTTTTCTTTTTTTTTTTTTTCAGGAATAAGTTAAAAGAACAGAACCAGGCACAATTAAACAGGTTTCCCACTGGAGTAAACTTTGCATTCAAATGAATGAAGCCATTTACAGAGCAAAAAGGCAAGATTGACTTAGCTGCTCCAGAGCCACAAGAGCAGCAACTGCGTCACCACGCATTTGTTTGTGGGTATCCAATTCTGTTTCAAAATGTATTTTTCTGTAATTTTAAATTTTGCATGGAGTGCAGGTTAAAAAAAAAGTATTTTAAAAGAAAAATCAAAGTACCACCCTTTTAAAAAAATTTATTAAGGAGTTGAGTTCTTGTTCAGTGTTAAATGTGCATAAAGTCACAAGATGACATGTGTTTGGTCCTCATCCAGAGCCACCTCCACCGCACCACTCATTTTTAAGGCAATGTTTATCTTGGGATTGACAACAGATGGACAAGTCCCTTGCCCGGTCCTGGATTCCTGTCGTCACTATTTTACACTCAGGCAAGGCACAGTGCTGACAGGCCTGGGTAAAGTCTGGCCAAAGCAGGGTGCACACACCCATCTACCCACCCACCCAGGTTACTTATATACAGTTGGGGGAGACAGGCCCAGAGGGGTGAAGGAGGCTGTTAAGTTGCCCAAGGATGTGCAACGTGAGTGCTAAATGAAGACTCCCAGAAGAGAAGGCAGAGTCTACAAGAGGAATTCTAATGTAGCTTAACACAACTAAACTCTTGACAAACGCAGGAATTTGGGGTGAAGAAAACAGGGAGCCACGACCTCGCCAGGCTGCAGAGTTGGGCCGTGGGGGCGGGACAAGAGAGCATTCTGAAGTCCACCTTGCTGGGTGGGTGCTGTGCTAGCAGGAAGCAGCACGCAGGCAGGAGAAGGGTGCCCTGGCTGCTGGCTTCCACAGAGGAGCAATGTGCTTGGGACCAGAAACCAAGAAAGGCAAGACGGCCCCTTACTCAAGCGTTAGGACGCAGCCTCAGTTCCCACAGAAGGTCAGAAAAACGGAACGAAGAGGAATTCGAACAGGGCAACAAGAATGTTGGAAAGGAAAACGTAAAGCAACAGTGTAGAAATCAACAATAGTGCATTTAAGAGAAGAGGAATGAGGGGGCTGGAGCAGTGGCTCCGTGGTTACGATGCTTGCCCGGCATGTGCAAGTACACAGGTTCAAACCCCAGCACCCACGGACACAACTAAGTGTCAGAGCAACAAAAGCCATGTGAAAAACTCAATAAAAATAAATTCTGTCTCTCTCTCTCTCTTTAAAATAAATAAATAAATAAATAAATAAATAAATGGAATGAAATGAAGGATAGCAGACAGTAGGACACTAGATGTTAAAACGAGACACCATCAGATAGGCATAAAATAGTACCAATCTACTCTGTTTACACCACCAAACTTAGAGTAATGAGGAAAGATTGAATAGTAGGATTTGGGCAAAGAGATATCAGGTGGACGCAAGCAAAAGAAATGGGGATGGGAAATTATTATCAAATAAACTGAGGTGGAGATAGAAGAGTCAGGATAAAAGTGAAGGCTGGGAACTAAGGCATAACCCAGTGACTGGCATCCTTATCAGAAGGTGCCCCACACACTGCAGCTGGGAGAGTGGCCTGCAAGACTCCCTCAGACTCCAGCAGACAGCCCTGAGACACCCGCCCTGCAAGCTCTGGCTCCCTTGTGTGACTTTGCTACAGTGGCCCAGGATGACTGCAGGGTCCAGAGGGGTGGCACCCAGGCCCGCAGTGAGCAGCGGTTACTGCAGCTGCACCTGGCTTCCCAGCTGCTCCTCATGCTTCCTGTGATCGCCTCCCGGGTAAGCAGCTGGCACACAGGCCCTTGCATGGGGTCTTCTCTCAGGGCCCCACACCATATCATTGTGTCAGAAGGGATCCAGGGAAGCAAAGACACGGGAAGGGACTCTGAACACATATCTCTTGCCAGCCAGGTGGCACAGCCACGGAAGGCAGTATCCATCGGGGTTGTCCAGAGAAACGACACTGATGGCCTATCCAACAGCAGGGCAGGGCCTTTCTCCACTGGTACATCCCAGATATAGGTCTGTTTCTATGGCACCCATACGTCTGCACATGGATACCTACTTATTCGTGGGAGAGTTATGAGAAATTGGCTGAGGGAAGTAGGGAGGCTGGCAAGTCCTCAGCTTCTGGCTGGAGACCCAGGGAGCGGGGGTGTCCTAGCGAGAAGACATCTGCTGAACTCTCCCTTCCTCAGAGTCGGGTAGGGAGATTCAGACCTTCAGCTGATTGGGCGAGGCCCACCACAGCAGGAGGCATGTTCATCTGCCAGGTCGAATGCTCATCTCATCTGGAAGCACCCTCATGGACACACCAGTATGTTTAATCAAGCACCTGGGCTCCCAGTCAGGTTGACTTATAATATTACCCGCTGTAGATACCATTGCTGCTGCCATGCCAGGTGGCAATGCCCCATCGCAATGACTGTGACTTCTACCTGTATGGAACTGCAATGAGGAGCCGGTGTAGTGGGCACCCTGCCTCCTGACCTGACCCCCATGCTGAAGTAGAGGTCACTGCCTGGGTCACCCTCTGGTCTGTTCCACTGGCTTTCCGGGGCTCCCAGGGGAGTGGAGTGCTGTTTGCCGTCATACAATCTCTATCTGCTCTTCTCCCCATCTCCATGGGCCCCTGGGATCTCTTCTCAGTCAATCACTTGTGCCCAAATAGTTGGCTCATGATCTGCTTCTGGGGGACCCTAACTAGGATAAGTGTCTAACTGGTGTTTCATGATATCCTAGATTGGCAAAACACTATCTGATCCTATGCAATTTTTAAGCCATCTATATTTATAATGTATTTTTCCTGCCTTGTATCTTTAATTTTCAGCACTTGACTTTATTTGGCCCAAATACATGGTACCCTTTTTATGAAATGTGTACCTTCAATAAGATTCAGGGGTTGCATTGAGCTCCACAGAACATCTCTCTCTCTCTTTTTTTTTTTAAAGAGAGAGGGACAGTGAGAGAAAGAGAGAAACAACTTTATTTAGTTTTTCACATAGGCTCGTTGCTCCAACACTTAGTTGTGTATGTGGTGCTGGGATTTGAACCTGGGTCCTTGTGCTTGCCAGGAAAGCGTCAAAACTGCTGAGCCACCGCTCCAGCCCCCGCAGAACGTCTCTTACTGCATCTGTCAATCTAGGTGGTGGTTCCATTTGAACAAAGCCCTTCTTACAGGAACGATGACTGCACTCCAGGTCAATGCCCATGTCTGTCCAGCTTCAAGCTGGAATAGGTCTTAACACATTGTCATGTGACCATGGGACCCCACACACTAAGTACCATGGCTCCACCTGGCTTTGGGGAGTGACGGATTGGCATTTTGTGGGTGTACCCTAACCATGACGTGGGATGTGGTTATCAGGCTGGATGTGAACACGGGATGCTCTCAGGAGAGATGCGGGAACTGAAAACACAGCGTGCCCTGAAAGCTGCTCCACACTCCTTTAGGAGGGCTGAAACGGCTGCCGCAGACAGGGCCACACTTCTTAGACCTCAGTCTCAATTGGCTGTAAGCAACAAACCCACGAGCAGATGGGCCCAAGGTTCCTCCCCAAAGTCCAAGTCCTCTGTAGCAGGAACTTGGAAAAAGTTAAGGAGCGTTGAATCAAATGTCACCTTGGACACCAGGGCGGCTCAACTAAGCATGTGAAACATCTGGATAACAGCCATGCTACTGTCTAGAACGTCTTCCAAATAAAAGAATGCACTGGTAAAGCATTTAAAAGTTCAAGAACTCCAGCCAAGAAACCTGGCTAATAATTGTTGGCCTGTGTCCTGAGGCCACTTCCTAAAGCTGGCTTCTGTAAGGTCATTTGATCAGATCAAGTTGAAGCTCACTCTTCTTTACTTGATTATAAGTGCCAGATCGAGTTTAATAGAATTTGACACTGTAATGAATGCATTCTGAATTATTCTGCAAATTCAGCAGTAATGAGAATAAATAAGAATCTCAACTACACTTGGGCTGAGACCTTTCCATTGAGAAACATCTGAGTACAAAGCTTGATATAGTTTCATTACACTACTGTTTCCTGGGTAGTTGGATGGAAACCGGTTAGTGTGCTGATCCTGGAGGGGCAGCCAAGACCCGCTTTCCAATTCGGCCACTTGTATGTTACCAGTAAAAGGGGCACAGCACAGCGAGGCACTTCACACTGCCACTTCACACTGCCGTGGTTAATGACTGTGCCCAGCACAGCAGGCAGGGAGCACTTCCGCAGAGCAGCGGTTCTCCGGCGGCTGTTTTCACAGAATAGCTACCCTTCTTAATTCAGAATTCATATTGCTGTTTGGATTTTGTGTTTGTATTTGGAAAGAAAAATTAACCACTTAACTGAAAGCTGGAATTAAAATGCAGTTAAAGATCGCAGTCCAAGTACTCTGGCAGAGCCCAGAGGAAGAGGAGAAAGCCTCTTTATTTTGGCATTTTTATAGATTTCTAGCCTTTGTCATTACGCCGATTCCCGTGCCTGTTACATGGTAGGGTCTCTCAGGCTCTTGCAAATGTCATTTTATGCTGCTCTCACAGCAAGCAAAGCAGAAAACGCGAGGCCAGCGGGTGGAGTAAACAGAGACGCTCGTCCTTTAGAGGAGTCTCTGTCTCTGTCCTTCTGCACAGGGCTGTGTCCTGTCACAGTTGAGGGAAGAAGCTTGTGCGTCACGCGACAACCGGACGCCCAGTTCTTGGGGGTCTGCTCCCGCCGAGGACGCCGCCCAGCGCCCGCTGGTTCTAACTGCGCGGTTCTCCCAGCCCTCACACAGGCCCACTTCTACGCTGTGCTATTTTCTCGACCTTGCTCCAACGGGCGTTGAAACATCACCAACAACATAAAGCGGAGTCACGAAAGGCTCCTGGCCGGTGGCCCCAGCTGGCCACCCGCTTCCGCCGGCTGAGGTCACCGCCGCGTCCCTCGCCCCCCCCCACCCGGCAGGGGGCCCTGGAGCCGCCCGCCGCGCCGCGCCGCGCTCGTGCGCCCACGTCCCCAGGGCTCGCGGCGCCGCAGGAGAATCAATTCCTGCCCGAATTAGACCCATCTGGTTACAGATTTAATTAGCATCTGGCTCCGTCATTACTGGCTTGCAAGGTGGCGGAGACACAAACGTCTGGCTTTCAGCACCGCCCCCACCCCCGAACAAGACTGGCAGAAATAAAAAGAGCATTCTGGGAAGAGCTCGATAATGCAAACCTCTTGCACTGGAATATAAACAAAGGGCGCGGAGTCCCGCGCTGGCGCGGCTGCCGGGCGGCGCGGCGGGCTGCGCAGGTGAGCGGAGGGCGCGCCCAGCCTGCGCCGTGCGCCCAGGCCTGGCGCGGAGCTGCGCGGGGCGCGCGCGGGCGGGCGGCCGCGTCTTTCTTCTCCCGGCGGTGATGTCATCGGGCGACGGCAGCCGCGGCCGGGGGGCGGCGGCGGGGGCGGCGCCCGGCGCCCGCAGGTTCCTGTGCATCTAATGAAAAGGCACTTGACAGCTGGCCAGGGCGCGCGGAGCGAGCCGAGCCGAGCCGGACCTGCTGGGCCCGCAGAGCCAATCGCCGGCGCCCGGCGCCCCATGGGCGCGGAGGCGGCGGGGGCGGGGGCGGCCGCGGGCCGGGCCGCCGCTCCGAGGTGAACGGCGCGCGCGGGCCCCCTCCCTGCGCCCTGCCGGAGCCGCCGCAGCGATGAATTCCGCCGAGCAGACCGTTACGTGGCTCATCACCCTGGGGGTTCTGGAGTCTCCCAAGAAAACCGTCTCAGACCCGGAGGCCTTTCTGCAGGCGTCTCTGAAGGATGGGGTGGTCCTCTGCAGGCTGCTGGAGCGCCTGCTCCCTGGGACCATCGAGAAAGTAAGTGCCCCAGGCCCGGCCCGCGTCCCCGGCCCCGCGCGGCCCGCGAGGCGCGCAGGAGCACCTGGCGCGCGCCGGCTCGGGGCCCCGCGCGTCCTCCTTTGTGCGCGGAGCGGGCGGCGCTGCGGGCGCGGGGAGCGGCGGCGGGAGCTCGCGGGGCGCCATTGTGTGCGGGGCGGGTTGGGGAGGGGTCAGAGGAGGGGCGGTCCGCTCGGGGGGCGCGGCGGGGTCGCGGTGAAGGAGGGAGCGCGGAGTGCATGCGGAGAGGGCTTCTGCTCCGCGCTGACATTGAGGTGCTCGCGGCGCGCGGTCGGAAAGCCGGGTCCCAGCGCGTGCAGCTGCCCGCGAGGGCTTTGTTCGATCGGTTCTCCTCGGTGGCGTTGCGGGGGCTCTCGCCCCTCCGCTTACTGGGCTCGCTGCTGCGCGTGTTTGAGAGACTCCACCGTCGCCCAGGGCCGCGCAGCGAAAGCTCCTGCCACTCTCCCCACCGAAGAGTCCGCTCGCACCCAGGCCGGCAGGGTGGCACTCGGGCTTTAAACGTCCTCCGGTCCCCAGGGCACCCTTGGCATCCCGCGTGCATGTCGGCTTCTGCGATTGAGAGCAGACCGCTCTGTTGGTGGGTGCCTCGGCGGCTGGAGCGTAACCTTGACCCGCGTCTGCAGACCACGGAAAGTTTGCTTTCAAATCCCGGGAGCTCCAAGAGCAGGCGAGGGGATGGGACAGCCTGAGGACTCCTCGCCCAGATATGTCCAATACTGAAGTCTTGTCTCCAATTCTTTGAGCCAATATGTTATTTAAAAAATAAGTTCAACAAGTATTTAAAAGGCATTAATTTTAATTTGAAACACTCCATAATTAGGAAGGTCTATTTTATTTTTAATGGGATGTATAAGCCCCCAAGCAGGTCGATCATTTGTTAATAAAATGTTAAGTGACTTGAAAAAGTAATTTTATTCATAGGTTTGCATGTTATGGTGCTAGATTTAAAATAAGGTCAGAAAACATTTTATTCAACTTGAATTTCATGCATGCCAGTTTTAGGTGTTTTTCTGACTTGAAACAGTCAGATCTGCATTTTAGAATGAACAGTTAGTTGCCTTCCGTGAAACAGGAATGCTGCTCATAAATGCAGTCGATCAATAAGAAGATGACTTCAGAAGCCAAGGGGCAGGAGGTAACTTTCAAGGCACTCAGCACTGTTGTCATCTGGACTTTGGTACCTCTGATAATAAGGGACAGATGTGTGAAATGCATGCTAACTCTACCAAAATAGATTTAAAAATGCTGTTCCATTTCTAAGAGGAAAGCCTTCAGGAACTTCATGTGCTGTGTTGACAAAGAGGTGGCCATCAAAGCATTATGTCATTTGGCCTATTAGCTGTCAATATTGATTGGCAGACTTCAACAATTGGTTTCTTTTTTTAACTTCTAGAAAGATTTTCTTAGAAAACTGTAGCATTCCTTTTGTCTCCTAAACAACAAACCCAGGAATAAATAACATGTTTAGCTTGCAGCAGCCGGATTGGAACAGAGTATTCTGAAACTATAGTCGCGTGGAAATTTCTTAGCTTGAAGCTGTTGTTTTGTCCCCCTGAGCCAGGATTGGTTTGTTGAAACTGATTCTTACAATGGAAGTTTAATGTAAAAGCACCAATTGTGGATGGTTGCTGTCTCTCTGGTTCAAAGGTAGGTTTTGGACGTAAAATATTAGCCATACTGTCTCTAAAATGTGGACTTCTGAGGTCTCCATTTCCTAAGAAGTTCTTGTTTGTGTGCTGACGAATGTTTGCATGCAATAATATACACCACAAAGCACACGTGCTGAATGGCTTCTATTTGAATGTGGGACTGTGATGTGGGACCATTTCCCCCTAAAAAGGAGTATGTGGCAACTTAGCATCTGCCAGGAACTTCACTTTTGCAAGTTCACAGCCCAGGGCCGGCTGTGAGCTGGGGGTGAGTGCAGGATGAAGAGGTTCCCCACATGTCTGTGTTTCTTCCATCATGGGGTGGAGGGGAGAGAGGACATTTCCTGGGCTCCCAGGTTCTGCTCCCTTGGGGTGGCTGCTTTGAATTCCTGAATGATGTTCCTCTGCTTTCCTTGGGGGTGGAGTGGAGCTGGAGAAGAGGGACTTGGAAACTTCCCCTGAGCAGTTCACTTTCATTATTTCTGGCACGATTTCGGCTTCAGGGAAGAGAGAAGTAGGGCCGGAGCATTTCCCCAGTGCTGTGTGTGGTATCTTGCCCTGGGGTTTCTGAGCTCCCTACACCCTGTTCTAAAACTGAGGTCAAGACACCCCTGAACATTGTGAGCAGCGCTCTGAGAGGTGCACACCTCAAGCAGCCCTAGACGGTTCAGCCAAAGGGGTGGAGTGTAGATGTGGGATTTGGAGATGTAATTGGCTGTGAGCTTAGTAAGCACACGTTGATGTGCCATCTTAATCTTACTTTTGAATGCAGCAGTCGCTTAGATCACCGCCCGTAACTCCAGGAACTTGGTTTCTGGATTCCCAGGAGAAGAGAGAGCACAGAAGCTCCATGTAACCTGTGCAGCATGCTTCCCAGGAGGTCTGGAGCCCCAGTGTTCGGCGGATGTAGTTGAAAGTCAGAGGCCACCCCCTGGTCATGCTGGATGTCCTGGGTGTGAGCATTTGTCCCTCTGGACCCCGGAGTCTGGGGTCAAGGTATGGGCAGGGCCATGCTCCCTGAAGTGCTGGGAGGCTCCGTCCAGGCCCTGCTCAGGAGTCTGGGGTCCTTGGGCTTGTGGCTGCACGGCCTCAGTCCTCCTGACGTTTTACCTGTGGCCTCCAAGCTGTCCAGATCCCCTCTTCTCAGGACATGGTCCTGTTGGATCAGGGGCCACCCTACCTGGTATGATCTCCCCTGGTCACCTCTGCAGTGATCTCACTTCCCAGCAAAGTCACATGCCGAGGTCCTGGAGTGAGACTTCTGGACAGGAATCTTACGGATGACTTGACCAGCAGGTTGCATGATGTATTTAACCAAATTGACTTGGTAAGCACTGGCTTGCCTGCATGATGCCAGGTGCTGTGGCCGACAGGACACTACAAACAGGTTTAGCAGGGGAGAAGATGCAACTCAAAACCAAGGACTCTGTGAGTCAGCAGACGTGGCGGGTCTTGAGGTGGGTGGACTGGGAGGAGTGATGGAGTCGAGGAGCCCAGTGCTGGAGGTCGGACTTGGCATCCTTTCTGACATGTGGATCAGAGTCCCTGTTTCCCCAGCTGGAATCTGACAGCCCAGGGAGGTCTTAATGGGCTTGCAGAAAGCTGGTGAATCTGATGCAGCCCTTTCCCAGGGGACTCCAGACTGGCTTTCTGTCCCACTCAAGATTCTGGGGCTGATGCGTCTGGGGTGGGAAGGAGAAGTGCACAAGTTAGAAGTGCCCAATGGAGACTATGCCTTCCCTTGGGCCCCTGGGCCCTGGGCAGCATGAGCTCAGTGATGGTGGAGGGTCCTCCCAGAGCAGGTCTGGTGGGAACGCTTGCCGATGGCTGTTCACAAAGATGTGTTAATTGACTGATAAACCTATCATGGACCATTCTTAAAGTCCTTAAAGCCCTGCAATCAGGATTGTTGGCTGTATCAAGACTCTTCTAACCAATCTATCCTAAGTTCTCAGAATCATTAATTTCATAATAATACAACAATATTTTATTTCAAAGCATGTGGCTTTGATGTCCTATCTTGACTCAGCCTGTGTGATTCTTGAAGAGGTTTCAGACCTGGGGAAGAGCAGAGCTGGAGCTGCCTTGCTGACTCACTCAAAAAACAAAAGGAAAAAAAATCAAATTTGGTTTAAATCAGGGACATAGAGGAGATTTCCAGACAGCCAGACTGAAAACACTGTGGCGTTCCTGTTGGTATCTCACTCATGCATGGGCACACACAGGTGCAGACATAGGTACACACACAAATGTGCCTGCACACTCACACAAATGCATGCACACACATCTGGCTTGGGTTGCAGGTGACATGTCACTGGGAAGTGCTTTGAGCTCTGGGAGCTCGTCTGGTGAGTGCTGTCCCAGGACCAGGCTCTCCTCTTTACAGGCGACCCTGGAACTTGCTGCTTTCTGCCTTTAAGCCCTACTCACCTTTTGTTTTTGTTTTGTTTTGTTTTAAAAATAATTTTATTATTTTTAAGAGAGAGAGAGGGACAGAGAGAGAGAGAGAAAGAGAAAGAATCAAACCTCATTTAGTTTTTCATGTGGCTTTTGTTGCTCAGACACTTTGCTGTGTACGTGGTGCTGGGGTTTGAACCCGTGTCCCTGCACATGCCAGGCAAGCACCGTAACTATGGAGCCACCACTCCAGCCCCCTACTCACCTTGTATTAGCTTTTTAAAAGGTGTGTGTGGGGGGCTTCTGTTGGGAGTCTCAGGCGCCAGCTCACCTTCACTAATGCTGTTTCACCGGGGCCCGTTTTGCAGATAAGGACCCGAGGCCTGATGGTGTGCCTTGCTCCCAGTCACCACTGCACGCGGAGGCAGAATTGTGTGGCCCAGGTCTATGGCCTTCTGCCACCTGTGCTGCCTTGAGGGGAATCCCACACTGGCAAACCAGACAAGGCAAGGGCCCACAGGGGTGCCCTGGGCACTGACTTGAGGATTAGCTATGTGTCATGGTCCCCATTCGGCCGGGGCCCAGAAGGAAAGGGGCACTGTGGGAGTCCCCAGAAGGTCCGTGCAGGCGCAGCTACCTGGGCAGCGTGTAGGTAGCCCCTCCCTGACGGGACAGCCCCGAGGCACCGGGAAGGAGGTCGTGATGTCCTGCAGTAGGGCAGGCCTTCTGCTCTGGGCTTGCGTCTGACACCTCACTCTGCTCCGGGCTTCCACTGTTAGCGTTTACTCAGTTTCCCTTTGTACCACGGTGCATATACTCTGGTGTATGAATTAAAACTAATGAGCTGTACAGGTATTTGGTGAATTTTCCTCAAATGAGCAGCTAATCACTGGAAACCCAGCAAGTGGAGTAGTCTGGGGGCTGCAGTTTGGGGGTGGGTGGAGCTGTTTGATCCTGTCACCTGCTTTTACTGGAATTGCAGGTGAGCTGCAGATGTGCTCCCCTCCATCGCTGTAGGGTAGCAAGGGCACACTACTCTTTAGTCACACACTATAACATGCAGTGCCAGGGACTGGAGGTCCCTAAGCCACTGGTCCCTCCTTGGAGACCTCGTGTGTCCTCCAAGGTCGGACAGACCTGGCTTCGCTGCCACGGTCATTTATTGCCTGACTTCAAGCCATCTGCCTGCCTTCTCTGACTGTTTCCTCCTCCTAAGAATGCCATGGGCTTCCCTGCTGGTAACAATGGCCGATAGGGGCACTAGGCTGTTCCCATGGTAAAGGAGTGGGTGTGCTGGGCACGAGCCTGGTAGTTGCTACTATTTTATCAGGTGATGCTGAACACGTCCCCAATGGGTCTGGAAAATGCTAAGCCGGGACTTGAGCCTCAGAGCAGTCCTCTCACAGCAGGGCAGACTCTTAGAGCTCCCTCCCCACCCGACAGACGGCCCTGGTCAGTGCCAGGTCCAGGCACAGCTGCTGCGCTTGCTGGCAGGGCTGGAGGGTGGAGCCTGGGCACTGGGTTTTTTGGTGCAGGGTTTCATGCAGGTCAAAGGCCAGGAGCTCCAGATGGGGAGGATGTGGCCTGTGGCTTTCCCCGACATCATCAGGTGTCTCCCAGTGCTTTTGTTTCGGCTTTCGCTGTGTTATGAGCCAGACTGAAGGTTCGTGCCTGCTTTTGCAGGATGGTGGGTGTCTGCTGCTGTCTAAAGGACAAGGTTGGTGGGGATGTGCAAATGGAACATATGCAGAATTTGCTTCAAACACACTTATTTTAATTCAGCACAGTGGTGCACACCTGCAATCCCAGCTACTTAGGAGGCTGAGGCAGGAGGATTGCAATTTGGAGGCCAGCCCGAGGAGATCCAGAAGTTGGTCTGGTGGCCCATTTTCTGTTGTTGTTTCATTTCATACAATGCCTTCTTTAAAAGGGCCGAGTTTTAAGACCCATCCTCAAGGATTTCACAGCAGCAGGAATGGTAGGCAGAGCAGGGCTCCCACCCGTGTGGTTATGCCCCATGTATGGGACAGCCTTGTATGAGGCCATTCACAGTTGAGGCAAAATGAAGACTGCCCAGGGTTAGCACCACCTGATCTCAATCCTCGAGTCCAGATGTTCACAGGAAGGCAAGTCAAAGGCCTATGGAGATTCAGTGGAGAATTCGTTGACTTGTGCTGTGGCCTGTGGTGGCCTTTCTCCCTCAGTTCCGAGGGTCTCACCACTGAGTCTGTGTTCACAGCTGACCTTACGTGTCCATCTATAGATAGCAACGCTTCAGAAGTCCTTGTATAGAAACTCGGATTTTCTGAAAAAGTCAGTTGCTTTCTGAGAACATGCCAAAAGATTTATACCTTTGTCATTCAATTGAAGGGAGCCTGTTACAGTGATTTGACAGAGAATCAGGAGTTTCAGAAGAGCGATTCTGGCTCTCACTGCTTCTGTGGCGGGCTCTCCAGGAGGAACAGGAGGCTACCTGGAGCAACCAGTCTTCCTGAATTTTCTTGAGCAATATCTGTGCTTTTTAAAAATTTTTATTCAGAAATTTATTTGTTGAACAATCAAACAAGCTTCTAATTAAATAATATAATATATATAAATTCTGAAAATTAGATTTACCCCCAAGATTCCCCCTCAATTACCCACCCTTACCTCCGCCCCTGCTCCTTCCCAATTCATCTCTGTGTGCTTTTCAGTGTGCTGAAGAAATCGCCTTATTTAAGATCTGTGATCATATAATTAATCCCATGAAACACTGGTTCTGGTGAGTGATTTCTCCTAGTGGAAATGAATTTTCTAGTTATATTTATTCCTATTTAAAGTGTGTTTTGGTTTCTTTTGAAAACAGGCTCTATTAATAGCATGTGGTCAAATTTTTTACACTGTGTCAAAGGTTAAGCTTCCAAAAATGCACCAGAGAGGCCACCTTTTGAAGTGGTGGGAGATGTGGCTTGAGTGTCTTCCAGCTTATCAAAGGGAGAAGAGTTTGTTGATTGCACCTCTGAGAGAGTGCATTTCCTCCCCCAGATGCCATCAGCGCTCCAGGGCTGACTCTGTGATGGACAGCCGTGGTGCAGCTGCGCAGTTGGCCTGAGGCCGGGAACAGTGTTGTGTCCACTTTGAGAAGCCAGAAGAACAAGGGCCAAGTAGACCCATAGTAGACGCAAGAATAGTGAGGAAAGGGATGGAAATCAGCCAAAGCAGTGGAAAGTTCCTAGAGGAAAGTCAGTAACACCAAAACCTGGATCCTGGAGAAGAACCAGCCGCATTGGTAAGTCTCTTGCCAGACCATTGGGAAAGGAGCGAAGATGGACCTGCACGTGGAGTCGCTGCACGTTCTGTGAGCAGGTGACCAGCCTGTGCTGTTTACGCCTGGCAAATCCTGCGGTTGAGGTGAAATGGATGAGTTCCTAGAATACTAACTATCAGCTAGCCCAAGAAGAGTCCCATGTCTATTACAGAATCACACTTGTAGGGAAATATCTCATGGAGAAAATTCCAGGCCAGATAGCTTTCCTGGTGAATTCTAGCAAACATTAGGGGAAAATCATGGTAGTTCTCTAAAACCATACCTGAGGGACACGTCCCAACTTGTTCTATGGGGTCCACCTTATCCTGATGACAAAGCCTGGCAAAGATGTTATAAGAACAGAACATGGGAGTGAAACTGAATTAGCCTACCAAATTCAGCACTATGTGAAAAGAATAATTTATTGTAACCCAGAGGGATTGATCTCTTGAAACTTGGTCAGTATGACGCGTGATATTAGCAGAGTAGAAGAGGACAGCTGCAGGACCACTCCTACAGGTGCAGCAGGAGCGCCTGGTAAAACCCGGCACCATTCCCAGTGAAGCCAGCAGCACCCCAGGTGTGGAGACGAGAGCCGGACCAGGAAGCGCTCTCACCCTTCTCTTCAACCTTGCACAGGATACCTGAGGAGAAGCAGAAGGAAACCAAAGGTGTCCAGGTGGAAGGCAGCTGTACACCTGTCCTTTCTGGGTGCTATGGAGAAAATGGGGTGAGATCTGGAAAATGAGCCCTAGAACTAATGAGTAAATGTGGCCAGGTGGAAGCATATAAGATCAGTGCCCGAAGACCAGCTGCGAAGTGTGGAAGGGAGAAAGGAAAAAGGCAGCTGTATTTCTAATATAGCAAAATGATTCGAAATCAAGATAAAAATACCACTTGCAACAGCAAAAGGAAAAGAAAAGGAAGAAAAGAAATGATTAAGGGTAAATCCAACAAAGTAAGGCAGGTGAATGCTCTTAAAAGCCACTTGCTGCTGAGTGATGAGGAAGACCTTAGGTGGAGGGATGTGGCATCTGAGTTGGGTCTCGCCATTGCTGAGAGGCTGGCTCTCATGTTAACCCACACTCCAGCGGAATCAGGACCAACATCCCAGCAGGTTTTATTGTTTTGTTTTGTTTTATTGACCTTGACAAATGATTCTAAATATATATGAAGATGCAGAGGACCTGGAATAGCCACAGGAACTAAGAGATGGAACAAGATTGGAGGATGTGGTTTCAGTAATTGAGGCACTGACCTACAGACAGAGAAATAAATCTATAAGACAGAATGGAGTCCAAAAATAGACCCCCCAAAGACACCTGACTTTGAACAAAGGTGCAGAGGCAGTTCACCGTTGAGAGCATACCATCTTCAATGAGGTCACCATGACGACTGGAAACCGTGTTTCAGTGAGCTCCAAGCGGTGTGCACAGTATACAGAGGCAATTTGAAATGAATTATAAACCTAGATGTAAAGCCTTGACCAGAAACTTCCAGGAGAAAACATTTGTAACTTTGGCAAGATAAGATTTCTTAGATATGACACCAAAAACATGATCCCTAAAAGAAAGAGTTGGTAAATTGGCCTTGGTCCAAATGAACAACTTCTGTACTTTGGCAGATACTGTTCAGAGAATGAAAAGACAACACATTGTTTGGGAGAAAATATTTGCAGATCACATATGTATTTAAGAATTTGTATCCAGAATAAGTAAAGAACTCCTGGATCTCAATAAGGAAACATCAACCCAGTTTTACAAATGAATAAATGGGTAGGCATGGTGGCACATGCCTGTAATCCTAGCAACTTGGGAGGCTGAGGTGGGAGGATCACAAGTTCAAAGCCAGCCTCAACAACTTGGCGAGGCCCTGAACAACTTAGCAAGAGACCCTGTCTCAAAATAAAATGTAAAAGGGTCTGGGGATGTGGCTCAGTGTTTAAGCACCCCTAGTACCAAAAACAAAACAAAACCAAACCAAAACCAAAACCGAGTAAATGGTTGAACAGACACTTTACCTAAGAAGGTATGTGGATAGCAAATAAGAACATGGAAAGAAGTTGTGCTTCACTAGTGATAAAGGAAATGTGAATTAAAGCCACCATGAGACATGTCTACACATTTCACAGCTGCTGTCATCACTGTTGGGAAGAGGATCATGCCAGGCGTGGCTGAGGGCGGAAGGAGCTGGACGCACACCGCTGGTGGCGTCTAAAATCCTACAACCCTTCAGAAAACAGTTCATTGGTTTCTTAAAATATTAAATATACATCTAACAAATGCTTAGCCATTCCATTTGCAGGTATCTGCCCAAGACCACGGAATGCCCACTTCATGTCTTGCACGCACATGTTCGTGGTGGTTTTATTTTTAATATCCACAAAGCAGAAGCAGGCAGATGTTTCCAGCTGGAGAATCCTTACTGTGGAGAGAAGAGTCTAGAACGTGAGTGAGTCTCAATATTGTGCTGAAGGACAAGCTAGAACAAAGCACACACTGTGTAATCCCACTGGTGTGAGCTTCCAGAGGTGCGAGGTATCTCGGTGACGGTGGGCCAGGGCTTGCTTGGGGACCTGGGCTGGGAGGTGACAGCACGCCGTGTGGTCCTTGGTCTCGTGAGGGTGCACCTTTTAAAGGCAAGAAGCCATGTGTGTTGAGCATGGGACCCGTCAGAGTCTTTGCCCTGCTGTGATTGTTTCTGTTGGTGTGATGGAGCTTTAACTCATCTTGCTGGCTGTCTCCTGCTCTTGAACCTGACCGACTCCAGAAATCGTGCATACACATTTGATGTATGAGGGCAAATAGTGCACTTTCATTTTACGCGGGAAGAGGATTTATTGCCAGAGACTCATCTGTGTATCTATTCATTTGTTTATTTTCTCATCAAATCTTGGCTGGGTCTTTACTATATTCCAAGAATTGTGCTAGACCCTGGAGATTTAATGATTTGTAAGAATATCCCAGTGTAGCTAGGCGCAGTGGTGCACACCTGTGATCCCAGTGGCTCGGGAAGCTGAGGCAGGAGGAGCTCAAGTTCAAAACCAGCCTCAGCAACTTAGCATGACCCTAAGCAACTTAACGAGACCCTGTCTGAAAATAATAAGAAATAATATCCCAGTGTACTAGCTAGCGGAGCAGAATAACGTCACAGAAACAACATGAGGATTGTGTTAGAATGAGAAGTGGACTTCCAGATGTGCTGCAGAGGGGCCTGATTGGCCCTTGGCAGACGGAGCAGGGACGGTTTGGGGAAGGATCATGTTGAGCTCTGCAATGGAGGAGGGATGTGAATGCTCTACAGGGGGGCCTCTGCCAGGCCTGGCTCTGGGAAGGGGGTCTGGTGCTTTGGCAGTGCCCTGGAGAGGCCCGGATGGTCCTGGACCGAACAAGGATGCCCAGAGCAATGTCAGCGTCAGGCTGCAGAGGGCCTTGCGGGCCAGTTGTTCATAAAGGCTTTTGTGTTTTCCCAGGGTTTGAAGGGGAGATTCATGTGATCACCTTCATGTTTAGAGAACAATGCTGCAGCCCCTGTGTAGAAAATCAGGTGAGGTTGTCTGCAGAGAGCTCTTGGGAGCTGGGGTTCAGGTGGAGCAGGTTTGTGGAAGAGAAGAGGATGGAACTGAAAGGTGTTCTTGTGGTGTGTTGGCTTGGGAAAGGCTCTGGCTGCGCCACACAAGTGTGGGGTTGCCTCTTTGGGGGCCCTGCCTGTGGCCTGGACTGGTGCATAGAAGTTGTGAGTGCTTCGGTGTCATGGGAGGTGTGTGTGTGCAGCAGGGAGTCTGGAGGACACATTGGGGATCGCGGTGCAAAGCTGTGACCTGAAGCTGGAGTGGTGAGCTTTCCTATGGGGGCGTTGTGGTGCTTCGGGGTGAAGGTCAGGACCCAGCTGGGGGAACTTAGAAAGGAATAACCGGGCAGTGCCCTTGGCCTCAGCAGACTAGGGAGGGGTGGCCAAGGGGCTGTCAGGAGAGTGACAGGAGGTGGGGAGGATGGTGGCTGGAGTGTGTGCCACCCCAGGCCTGTCAGTGATGACTGAGCGGGGTGGGGCCTCACTGATGGGCAAACTTGGATATGGGGCCACCATTGTCACTGGAGACTCACAGTGCCCCTGTGAGTTAGGACACAACAGAGGGTCCATGGAAGGGAGAGATTTGAGCACCCTGGAAATAGAGCTGCGGAGTGAGCACCGAGAGCTGAGGCTGGGTGCTGAAACCCCTGAGGGGGCGTCCAGACCACAGCAGGATGGGTCCTGCTGGAGAGAGTGGTGCACCTTGGCTGAACTGGGTTCAGAGGATGTGGCCCTTCAGCTGTGTTTTCTGGATAAAGAGATAGTTCCAGGGGGAGCCTAGCAGTTTCGGTTCACTTCCCCTGTTTTAAAATGTGCCCCTTTTCTCCACAGTGCATGGTCCCCTGGTGTGAGTTCAGTACTAATGGTGGTGGGAGCTGAAGCAGTCATCATGCTGAGACCTCCACCCTCGTCGTCTGAATATATTAACGTGGGTTTGAGCTTTCCCCTTCGCCACATTTGATAATGAAGGGCCTTTTAGGTAAGGATGGTGACATTGCCCTGAACTAAATGCTCTCTGCATGTCTGTCTTGCAGTTGACGTTTGAAAGTCCAGATTTGGTAAAGGCGTTTTAGGGATGTCAGTGATTTTCAGAAAGTGCAGGTTCCAGCCGAAGGCCCTTTGTGTTGTAGTGGTACAAAGCTGGAATTTGCTGCTTCTTTCCATTCAGGAAAGGCTCATGGTAAAGGAGGGGAGAGAAGCAGGGGGTGGTATGTGCTAGAGCAGTGTTGCTGACTAACTGCAGGAAGGGCAAGCAGTGTCTCCACCACCGGGGAAGCAAGTTCACTGTTCCCCCCCACTTGCTCCTTGTTTGTCCTGGAAGCCAGGTTCATAGGCCCAGGCCAGGGGAAAGCCAATGTCCAGGAGACAATGTTGTGGGGAAGGAAAGGCTTTATTCAGTGGCCAAAGAATGGAGAAGAGGGAGCTGTGCTCCCAAGTCAGCTTCTCTCTCCAGGGGGCCAAGGCAGAGGCACAGGAACAAGTGGGGAGCAGGTGGAGAGCTTCCTGGAACTCAGGGCTACCATGCTGCACTCCTTTCCTGGGCTGGTGGATGCCTGAAGTGGGGAAGATGAGGCAGGGTTAGGTCTGGCATTCAGCAGCTCTGAGCTGAGTAGAACTGGCCCAACAGCTACGGCAGCACCGGCAGACCCGGAGTGAAGGCAGAGATGGGGCCTCTTCACCCCATGCCAGTCAGGTGGACATCAGCCAAGGTGGCCTGGAGGTCCCTGGGGAGACCTAGGAGCCCCACATGTCAGAGGGGTGATCCAGCAGAGCCAGTAGATCAACAGAGTACCTCCCCAATTAGTACTTAAGTCAGTGAAGAGCCCGTGAAGCAGCAGGGTTTCTTTAGGTTTTCCTTGGGGACACTCCGAGAGGATGGTGAAGGTGTTACTGGGAGTCCTTTGGGGATGTTGAGGGTAGGTGGGCTGTTTTCCTCTGGACAGAGGCAGCATGGCATATTCAGATGTTAGTGAGCAGGTGTGGTACTTGCACACCTCTAACCCCACTAGCTCAGAAGCAGATGTCCCTGGGCTAAATGCTCAGTACCACATGGGGTGGGGGTGGGGGAGTGATCCTCCCTTGTTAGAATTAGTTGTCTTCAAGCGACAGTGGCCCTCTGTCGTGTCCACCTTTGGTATAGGTGGTTTGGTGAGTGGGAGCCTCACCTGGAGGCTGGAGCGGATCTGAGCTGGGGTGGAGGCTGCATCTTAGGAGGTCTGAGGGAATGCTGCTGCTGCTGCTCCAGAGCCTGCACCTGAGGCATGACCCCGCCACTGCAAGTCACCTGGCAGTGCTGTGACTGTGGACCGGGTGTGTTCCCTGGGGATCTTCCACAGGTGGCCCTCACACCTGGTGTGTTTCCCAGCTAGTGCCTTGACAGTTCAGGCAGCGCAGCACTGAGGGCCACTTGCGTGTGGGTCTGCAGCACTGGAACATGGAGCAGAAAACTGGGAAGTCCCCCTGGGTTGGAAGGGGATTCAGTTTATCTGAAAAGCAGGCATCTCCATCTGCAACAGAAGCTTCCTTCTATAATGGAAAAGAAACAGGATCTGTTGTGAGCCCAAGCTCAGAAGGTTTGTCCAAGATCTGGTGACACGAGACTTAGATGGGGGCATGGAGACATCCTGGGGATTCTCAAATCAGGGTTGGGAGCAGCTGTGGCCCAACCAGACTGTGAGTCACTAAAGCTCCCCAGAGATGCAGACCATGTGTTAGGTAATGGTATCTTCAGTACTGGGGCTTTTCTGAAAATGTGGATTAACCCTGTGACTTAGCTGTCAAGGAGCTGCCCCAGGGAGAAGTCCTAGAGGATAGTCCAGTCCCCAGGGAGCAGCCCCAGGGAAGAGCCTGAGCTGAGCTAGGAGCTCAGGGAGGAGCCCCAGGGAAGAGCCTGAGCCAGGAGCTCAGGGAGGAGCCCCAGGGAGAAGTCCTCAGGGAGACATCCTAGAAAAGAGACCTCAGAGAGAAGTCCCAGGGAGCAGCCAGGCAGCCAGTTCCACGGTGCCAGCCAACCATTGCTCCTCAAGGACACATTTTGTTCATGGTGTTCAGCTAGCTGGCACTCCTGACACTGCTCTAAGGGACATGAAGTCAGCTGTGGTTCACTGAAGGTTTGAAGCAGCCGCGGGAATTCACACTGTCCTTCCAATCAATCCTAGACATGCTGGAAGTCACTGCAGTTATGCTTTCAATTCAGTTGCCAATCGAGAATCCATGTTTTTATCGTGTACAGAGAAAACACTGACGCCTTTTTTTTTTTAAAAGAGAGAAGGACAGAGAGAGAGAGAGAGAGAAAATCAATTTTATTTAGTTTTTCACATGGTTTTCATTGCTTTGTTGTGCACGTGGTGCTGGGTTTCAATCCCATGTCCTTGTGCTTGCCAGCACTGTAACCGCCAAGCCACTGCTCCAGCCCCACACTGACACTTTCGACACTGTCCTGCCCCAAGTCCAGTCTCAGGAGAAAACCCTTGGTCAGGGGTGGGAAGTCCTGCATCGATGAGCATGGAAATGCCTTCTCCAGAGCTTGCCGAGGCTGTGCCGGCAGTGTTCCACCTGGGGTGGGGCTGGAGCTGTCCGCAGGGCCTGAAGGCGCCGTAAGGAGGCTTTGATGTTGATGGACATGCAGACCCTCTCAGCAGAGGAAGGACTGTGGAGAAGATGGTGAGTTCCAGAGTCACTGAAGCAGCTGTGCTGGAGGTGACAGAGGACGCTCCGCACACTGGAGGAGATGCAGGTGTGGGCTCAGCACCAGAGAGAACACAGGCCCGAGAAACAGGAGGGCAAATCCCCTTCCCTGCAGGGGTGGTGGTAGAGCAGACACTTGTCCAGTGTGGCATGTGTGCAGCTGCCCTGTTCACCGCTTCCCTCTCCTCCTCTGTCTGTGTCTCATCTCCGAAATGTCAGAATCAACCGAGGACTGTAGCCCCCTTGTGAGACTTGGGGACAAATGGGATGTACTCTCATTAAACACCCAGATGTAAGGATGACTTCGTTGGTGTGCGTGATGGGTGTTGAGCCAGGTCTGAAGGAGCAGGCCAGGTGGTTGGGGGAACCAACTTGGAGCCAGTGACGTTCCTTAGTGATAGATGAGTGTTGTAACCAGAGCCCCTGAGCAGCACTCGTGGGGCTGATGCCCTGACGCACACCCAGAAAAAGCTGAGCCCTGGTCCTGCAGTGGGCGGTCTTGGGAGAGTGCTGGGCAGCAGGTGGGCAGCTGGCCTCAGGCAGGGTGGCGTAATGAGGTATACATATCTGTCACGGTGGGATGGGCCGAGGTCTACAGCAGAACCGAGAGCCTTTAATCTCTCTGTATCCGTTTTCTTGCAGTGATTGTATTTCCAGCTTTCAGGGTAGTTCCGTCTCGACGCTCCATTCGCAGAGCATTTAGTCATGTGCTGTTTCTGGCCAACAGCAGCCTGCACACACAACTGGCACCATGCGTGCGGTCACCCAGTGATGTGGTGGCTCTTGGTTTGTGCCACACTTGGGTGTGCACAGTGGCAGAATCACCAAGTGACATGTTTCTCAGGCCACACCCCGTGACGTATACCTCGTCTGGGTTCTAGATGCCACAGCAGTGTCAGTTATTTTGTGGTAGGTCTCATCAGTGGTTCATAGTATTTGAGTGCCACAGGCACGTGTCCTTATTAATGCACTGAACAAATGGCACATGCCATCTTGAGCTGTATTTGATCCAGAGACCGGTTCCCTGCCTGTGGAGCACAGCTGTCTGGTGCTGGGAGTCTGTAATGTGAAGTGGCATCCTCACTGGTGGCCCGTGCCAGGAAGCGAAACAGCAGTGGGCAGGGGCCATGCAGCACTTGGGGTGGCCCTGCAGCTGCGTATCAGGCTGATGGGTCATTTGAACAGACTCGATAGGACCATAGCAGAGGGAGGAGTGCATCTCACCGAGGTGACCTGCAGTGCGGAGGTCTCGAGGCAGGGGTCGCTGGCAAGTCCAGGATCAGCGGCTGGTGATCGACGAGGGAGCGAGGGTGTGTGTAGGCTCTCATGAGGACTTTTCTTCTTACCATTAGGCTTTTAAAAAGCCCTGAAGAGTTCCCATGCCCTTTCCCTGCATCCCCACAGCTTTCCCTACTGCTGACTTCTCCTGTGAGTGGCATACCTGGTAGGACTGATGACCCAGACTGACACACTGCTAGCATCTAGTTTTCTGCTGCAGGAGAGTACCAGGGACTGGTGAGATGATAAACATTGACGTTTACTGGCTCAGGATTCTGGGGGCCTGGAAGGCCAAGATCCAGGGGTCACATCAGCGAGGGCCTGCCTGCCGCACCATGACATGGCAGAACGCGCTCAGGAGACAGCAAATCCTGAGATAGTGACGTGAATCCATGAGGGAGCCCTGTGCCTGATCCCCTGCTTAGTGAAAGAGTGGGACAGTTTTAAGGGTTTGGGCAGAGGGGTGATGTGCCAGGCACTCTGAATAAGCAGTGATACCTCAGTTATAGTAACATGAACAAAACCGATGTCCCGCATGCGCACTGGCAGCCCTATCTTCACTAACGCAGGTTGTCTGTCTGTTTTCCAAGTGTGACTACTGCACATTTCACTGACAGCTGTGCTCTGTTGATTTCAGGTATCCTGCTCATAACTTGACCTTCGGATGGCAATGACCTTTCCATCAGCTTTTGGCTGCTCCTAGATAATACGAAAGTCTCCTTGGCTCCCAGGTCCTCCCTGCAGGGGTTTTTACTGCCTGGAAGTGCGCTAGGCTAGTGGTGCCCCCTCCCTCTTGGCTGTCCTTGCTGGGGTGGGGCTCACCTGCTATTTATAGAGACATTGAGCCCTGAATGCCCTCTGCTGTTCCTAACCACTAGTCAAGTTTCTTCCTAAGAGAAGGACTCCTTTTTACCTCATGGGCTCCTTCACACAACACACCTATGCTCACTGCACGCCTGCAAAGATCTCACAAGCAAACCTGGACCATGGGATTCTTCCAGGGGGCCATGTCCAGGCCTCTTGAATATGGCTCTGAGGCGTCTCCTTGCCATGAACGCAGCTTCTTGGGCAGTTAAGAAGAAGACAGGCTCTTTAGCTGGGAGG